>WNGS01001701.1:24976-35061 GCA_020271785.1 Procambarus virginalis
TGTGTGTGTGTGGTGTGTGTGTGTGTGTGTGTGTGTGTGTGTGTGTGTGTGTGTGTGTGTGGTGAAGCCGACCGTTGAACTATTCTGGAAAAAGATGCCCTCGTTATTTCCGTCTTGCAGTTTGATGTTCTCTTCTCATCACAGCAAACTTTCTCTCCTCACACAGGCGTCCATCTCCCCCCCCCCACCTCCCACACACACACACACACACACACACCCCTCGTCCTTTCACTTACCTCTTCTCTAACCGTGGCTTGGTTGATCCTCTGCCTTCCTCTTGGCTTGGTTGCTCCCCTCCCTTCCTCTTGGCTTGGTTGATCCTCTGCCTTCCTCTTGGCTTGGTTGATCCCCTCCCTTCCTCTTGGCTTGGTTGATCCTCTGCCTTCCTCTTGGCTTGGTTGATCCCCTCCCTTCCTCTTGGCTTGGTTGATCCTCTGCCTTCCTCTTGGCTTGGTTGATCCTCTGCCTTCCTCTTGGCCTGGTTGATCCCCTGCCTTCCTGTTGGCTTGGTTGATCCTCTGCCTTCCTCTTGGCTTGGTTGATCCTCTGCCTTCCTGTTGGCTTGTTGATCCTCTCCCTTCCTCTTGGCTTGGTTGATCCTCTCCCTTCCTCTTGGCTCGGTTGATCCTCTGCCTTCCTCTTGGCTTGGTTGCTCCCCTCCCTTCCTCTTGGCTTGGTTGATCCTCTGCCTTCCTGTTGGCTTGGTTGATCCTCTGTCTTCCTGTTGGCTTGGTTGATCCTCTGCCTTTTTCTTGGCTTGGTTGATCCTCTGCCTTCCTGTTGGCTTGGTTGATCCTCTGCCTTCCTGTTGGCTTGGTTGATCCTCTGCCTTTTTCTTGGCTTGGTTGATCCTCAGCCTTCCTGTTGGCTTGGTTGATCCCCTGCCTTCCTGTTGGCTTGGTTGATCCTCTGCCTTTTTCTTGGCTTGGTTGATCCTCTGCCTTCCTCTTGGCTTGGTTGATCCTCTGCCTTCCTCTTGGCTTGGTTGATCCCCTCCCTTTCTCTTGGCTCGGTTGCTACCTTTCCTCCTTGCTGGGTTGGTTCCCTCCCCATTAAGTTTTCTTTCCTTTCTTTAGTATGGTTCCTGCCGTCAGTGATCCGACTCTCTAACCCGCCCGCCTTCCCAAGAGCCCTTTCTCCCCTCTTCCAAGCACCCTTTTCCCCCTTCAATGAGGCTCTTCTCTCTCACCCTAGTTCCCCTTTTCTCGTTATTGAGGTGTCCTTTTCCCGTGGCCTCAACTGCCCCTATCCCCTTGTTCTCTCATCCGTCTCCCCCTCTGGTAACCATAGAGGCGGGTCTAACGAGCCCGCTTGACCCTTCTAGACACGGCCAAACCTAACCTAACCTAACCTAACCTCCGCAAAAGACCAATACTAACATACGGTAAAATGTTCCCCCTCTCTGTGATAGAGTATTTCGCCTGGAATGTTTCCATTTCTCCTTGTTTACCTGGTCACTCTCTGACTCTCCCCTCAGCTCATCCTCTTGGACCCTTCTCGCCACCCCCACCCTTCCACTCCTCCCCTCTTCTGCCCCTTCCTTCCTCGACCCCCTTGCCTTTGACTACTGCCCTCGACCCCTACCTTTGACCACTGCCCTCGACCCCTACCTTTGACCACTTCCCTCGACCCCCTACCTTTGACCACTTCCCTCGACCCCTCCCACCTCTTCCCTCCCAGTAACACTTGAAGGGCCACAAAATATGAACACAGTCATTACATTCCCAATACTTCGATAGTTACGAGAATTACGAGCTGAAAAAACAACATCTCAACGCTTTTCCTTGTAACAGTGTGTAAAAATAAATAATGAAAAATTTTTAAATATTACATTCTTAGTAGGTTATTTGCTTTTTACAAATTTAAGGAACTATTTTAAAACCGGTTGCCAAGATTCTGTTCGATCCGGGGAGCGAACCCGGAACCTCAGGACTACGAACCCCGAGCGCTGTCCACTCAGCTGTCAGGCCTCTATACTACAAGGAGTACTACAATACATGAGTGTATCGTAGAGTCTCCACGAGAGGGAGAAAGCAGTTCGAGGGTCGCCCTTAAGAGAGGATATCATCCACTTAAGAGAGGATATCATCCACTTAAGAGAGGATATCATCCACTTAAGAGAGGATATCATCCACTTAAGAGAGGATATCATCCACTTAAGAGAGGATATCATCCACTTAAGAGAGGATATCATCCACTTAAGAGAGGATATCATCCACTTAAGAGAGGATATCATCCACTTAAGAGAGGATATCATCCACTTAAGAGAGGATATCATCCACTTAAGAGAGGATATCATCCACTTAAGAGAGGATATCATCCACTTAAGAGAGGATATCATCCACTTAAGAGAGGATATCATCCACTTAAGAGAGGATATCATCCACTTAAAGTGTGTAACATTCTGGTGTAATACTTGCGTTGTGGCGAGCCGGTCGGCCGAGCGGACAGCACGCGGGACTTGTGATCCTGTGGTCCTGGGTTCGATCCCAGACGCCGGCGAGAAACAATGGGCAGAGTTTCTTTCACCCTATGCCCCTGTTACCTAGCAGTAAAATAGGTACCTGGTGTTAGTCAGCGGTCACGGGCTGCTTCCAGGGGGTGGAGGCCTGGTCGAGGACCGGGCCGCGGGGATACTAAAGCCCCGAATCATCTCAAGATAACCTCAAGATACCTGTGGCACTCCTCTACTTCCTCTCTCTCTCACCCGCCTCTCTCCCACTCCCCTCACCCGCCTCTCTCCCCACTCCCCTCACCCTCCCCCCCTCCCCCCCTCCCTCTGTAAGGTTAGGTTAAATTGAGATCATTTGTCAAAACGGCGTCAGTGATGATTCAGCGCAGATTCCTCTCTTGGCCTCGGCTATTGTCCTGTTTTTTGTCTGATCTTGACATCCCTTGGCCCTGCCATCCCTTGGTCCTGCCATCCCTTGTCCTGCCATCCCTTGGCCCTGCCATNCATTCTTATCGTCTCGTTCCTACCCCCATCTACGCTTCATTTTCACTTATCCTTCCATGTTGTAATCATCTGTTCATAAGGTATCGTGGCGCGTTATCGTAGAGGCCGCGTCTGGAGTGAGGTTCGGACGGGGGAGCGTTCCATGTTAACTCCGAGGTTGTTGTTGTTAAAGATTCGCCACCTGAAACAAAAAGTTCTAGGTAACACGGGCTATGGTGAGCCCGTAACTGCTTACTGGGCCGCACATCCTTGCTCCCAACGTTCCTCTGGGGCGCGGCCGCCTCCCTAGAGCCGGCGCTCTGCTACCGGGAAGAGAAACATGTAATGTTTGCTTTGCTAGATCTGGGAAAGAGTAAACTGGTTGAGACTGGTAGTTCCCAGATGTCTGAGGTCTGAACCTGGCCTTGTGTTTCCTGTGCGCTACACTCTTCAGCTAACCTCGTCCTCCTCCCAGCTCCACTTCTGGTTTTCCTGTTACATTTTCTTCTGCATCTGTCTCCTTCTGCTGTTGCCGCTCCTTCTCCTGTACCGTTCTCTTACTACTGTTCCTGCCGTTACGTCCACCCATGTTTGACCTCAATCTCCCCTCCCTCCATCACCCCCTCCCTTCTCCTTCCCCTCACCGCCCCCTCCCACATGCACACACACACATGTGGACCCTCCCCTGATGCCACATTTCTGCAATGTGCACAATTTTGACCAGAGTGCTGGTGCCACGCTCGTCGAGAGCTCTTCATCACGAGCGTCAAAATATAACTATAATTACCAGCCAACGCAAGCGAAAAAAATAGTGTAATTTTTAGGTTCTCGTCCATATTCCATGTGTGTGAGGGCAGGGGTATGGGAGGGGCAGGGGAATGGGCGGGAAGGAGGGTTATGGAAGGGAAGGGGGGGGGGGGAACGGAAGCTGGGGTGGGAAGGGGCGGGATAGATTATTGATTAGCTGTTTGGTCAGCGAGGTGGTAAAGTGCTTAGGTAAACTAGGCTTACACCCACACGTCCGTAATACACCACGCCCGTGCTCCTCTACCCATGCCCAGCGCTCACTCTGGTCACCCATGCCCATGCTCCTCTATCCATGCCCAGCGCTCACTCTGGTCACCCATGCCCATACTCCTCTACCCATGCCCAGCGCTCACTCTGGTCACCCACGCCCATACTCCTCTACCCATGCCCAGCGCTCACTCTGGTCACCCATGCCCATACTCCTCTACCCATGCCCAGCGCTCACTCTGGTCACCCACGCCCGTACTCCTCTACCCACGCCCAGCACTCACTCTGGTCACCCACGCCCATACTCCTCTACCCACGCCCAGCGCTCACTCTGGTGACCTACGCTCATGCTTAATGCTTATACCCCAATGCCCATGCTGGGTACCCACACACATGTGCTGTCCCTTAATAACTGGTTAATCTGTTATGATAGCTCTCTTGACACCTTCTCTACCACCTACACCTTGAGAGCCTCCTACACCTACACCTTGAGAGCCTCCTACACCTTGAGAGCCTCCTACACCTTGAGAGCCACCACATCAATAACTGCACCAGTGCCAGCCCTGGACCAAGACGGACACAGGTAATTAATATATCACCTGAACCGGGCCACAGGTGCACCTCCTTAACGTGAAAGAATGAACCTAATCTTCTCTTTGTAGGAGGAACACGTATACAAGTCTTCAAAGTTGCTCAGTCTCTCCGTCTCTCTCTCTCTCTCTGTCTCTCTGTCTCTCCCTCCCTCCACATGATCCAGAAGGGCAGTTGGCAGCACTGGGAACACATAAAACAATGACGTCTCTGAGGCAGCCCTCGGTATCGCCCCTTGCTGGTGTCCGCTCTGCACGCCTGGTGACGCGTGTGGGGGGGAATGAATGCACAGATATGGCCCAGTCGTCGCCCGCACGCCACTCACCTCACACGCTCAATTACAGAACTCTCGCAGCGCTCGTTGGAGTATGGGGGTAAATGGAGTGTACGTGAGAGCGGGAGGAAAAGATAACATAGGCAGTAAGATAACGCTTGAGGAACGCCGTTACACAGTAACGCGATATATCAGTGAGGATATCCAAGGGGATTGTGATGTTTCGAAGCTACGATCTGTGTCGTGGTCTATAGTCGTGTAGAGCGTGCGTCTAGGAACACCCAGCGCAATGGTTCGAATCCGCATCAGGGCTCCTGTTGATTTTCTCGTGACTAACGTTGTTAGCTGATGGTGACGTCTCTTGGGATGACGTCAGCGTAGAGAAGCCGAAGGCTCTCTGCCTCAATGTGCCGCTAGCTAGTAGTCAAGGATGATTAAAAAACATTTGCTATTTTTAATTGGTAATATGAAAGGAATCAAGTGCAGCTGGACGTAATCTTTGCTACTGCTGCTACTGTTGCTGCTGATGGTGGTGGTGGTGGTGGTGGTGGTGCTGCTGCTGCTGCTGCTACTGTTGCTGCTGCTGCTGCTACTACAGCTGCTGCTGCGGCTACTGCTACTGCTGCTGCTGCCAGTACTCAACTAATTTTTAACGAACGTCGGGCCGGATGGGGGTGGGGGGGGAGGCTGGGGGAGGAGCTGACGAAACCAGGTCCAACTATCCTCCTAAAGTACGTCTTGTGACTATGTAAACCGTCGTACAAACATCGACGTGATGGACTATTGGGAAGTAGAATTTGGTATTATTCATTTTACAGAGTCTGGTAAAAGTTAAAACCTAGACTTAAATATTCCTAGGCCTAGTAATATTGTTACTATTACTACCTAGACTTAAATATTCCCAGAGCAACAACGCCATGCGTGGCGCTGCAAAACTGTAGGAACACCAATGTTGGGTACTTTCACAACCCAATGTACCTTCTTCTATAAATAAATAAATGTGTGTTCCAATTTCTCATTAAATTTCGGTGTCAGCAAATCGGCGTGGTGGCCGCTAGAGGCGCTGCTGGTCGTCACTAGAGGCGCTGCTGGTCGTCACTAGAGGCGCTGCTGGTCGTCACTAGAGGCGCTGCTGGTCGTCACTAGAGGCGCTGCTGGTCGTCACTAGAGGCGCTGCTGGTCGTCAATAAACGACAATAGTTTTTTTCTTAACAGTTAACCTAATAAAACATGTAGAATTTCGCCTTCAAAAATCAGTTTTTAATGAGCAAAATGTGGGGAAAAAATCTAGATGTAGTCTACTGCTTAAAATTAACATGCATCAAAGTCAACTACAATTATTAGAAGGCCTTAGCTGTGAGGACAGCTCAAGGTCCAAATTCACGAAGTAGTTACGCAAGTACCTACGAACGTGTACATCTTTCCTCAATCTTTGACGGCTTTGGTTACATTTATTAAACAGTTTACAAGCATGAAAACTTGCCGATCAACTGTTGTTATTGTTATAAACAGCCTCCTGGTGCTTCGGTGCTCATTAACTGTTTAATAATTGTAAACTAAGCCGCCAAAGATTGAGAAAAGATATACAGGTTCGTAAGTGCTTGCGTAATTGCTTCGTGAATCTGGCCCCAGGGCTCTCCAGCGACTGCAAGCTCTTTGTTGTGGTAACTGCAAGTACCAGTTAAGATTTATCTACATATTTGCTTTGTACAGAAATTATTAAAATGATACATGCAATACGAATTCAAATACAGCAATGCACTGGTTCACAAAATCTGTATGATCTTAAACATCTCTAGTCTAGTTTACTAAATAGTTACTGTAAAGTAACTAAGGGATTTTATTAAATAAATATAACAATATCAAGTTATACCATTTAAGCAAGATATTATAAATAATTAAATTGATGTTAAATATATGGTGAAGATATTTCACTACTGTGACCATTATTTAACTAAATATAATTATTTGACAACTATGCTAGAGATTATTTAATAATCTTAATAAATATTGTTTGAGTTATTTAAGAATGGGTTCAATTTTATATTGAATTATTTGTTATTTTTTTTATAATAATGGTTAATATAAACACTTGATTTATAGCTTCTTATATTTACTTATATACTGGGCATTTGCCCCCAGCTTAATGATCAACAGCTGTGAAGGCAATAATTAAGGTCATTGTGCTATACAATTGGCCAATTAATACTTATGTGCACTTAATAATGATCCATACTCATCTTGAGGTTATCTTGAGATGATTTCGGGGCTTTTTAGTGTCCCCGCGGCCCGGTCCTCGACCAGGCCTCCACCCCCAGGAAGCAGCCCGTGACAGCTGACTAACACCCAGGTACCTATTTTACTGCTAGGGTGAAAGAAACTCTGCCCATTGTTTCTCGCCGGCGCCTGGGATCGAACCCAGGACCACAGGATCACAAGCCCAGCGTGCTGTCCGCTCGGCCGACCGGCTCCCTCCCTCCCATCTGGGGACCGGGAGCCTGAGCCTCACCTGCTAGACTCAATAATCACTCTTGATGTGATTGTGGCTCCATGGTTTGATGAGAAGGTTAAGATATCAGCGTTGCTGGATAGAGATTGATGAGGCAATAGCTTAGGTTGATGAAGCTCGAGGTGTGATGTGGTGTGGTCAATGAAAGTAAATTTAGGATTTTCTTTTTCAACAACAGTTAGTTAAGGGTCCTCAGGTAGGTCCTCTGGTAGAATTTCCTGCCCCAGGTGGGCAGGAAGTTCTCATAAAGTTTCAAAACTTTGTGAAAAACGTTGAAATTGAAAGAAAGGCAAACACGACACCTTCACCCTGTTTGAATGACATCAACAAAAGTGGTTGCAACCACTTGGGCTGGACGGTAGAGCGACGGTCTCGCTTCATGCAGGTCGGCGTTCAATCCCCGACCGTCCAAGTGGTTGTGGCCACCATTCCTTCCCCCGTCCCATCCCAAATCCGTATCCTGACCCCTTCCCAGTGCTATATAGTCGTAATGGTTTGGCTTTTTCCCATGATAATTCCCTTCGTTCCCTCACATTGGGCGCCTCAGGGGAGCCCTGGGCGCCTCAGGGGAGCCCTGGGCGCCTCAGGGGAGCCCTGGGCGCCTCAGGGGAGCCCTGGGCGCCTCAGGGGAGCCCTGGGCGCCTCAGGGGAGCCCAGGGTGCCTCAGGGGAGCCCTGGGTGCCTCAGGGGAGCCCTGGGTGCCTCAGGGGAGCCCTGGGCGCCTCAGGGGAGCCCTGGGCGCCTCAGGGGAGCCCTGGGCGCCTCAGGGGAGCCCAGGGTGCCTCAGGGGAGCCCTGGGTGCCTCAGGGGAGCCCTGGGCGCCTCAGGGGAGCCCTGGGTGCCTCAGGGGAGCCCTGGGTGCCTCAGGGGAGCCCTGGGTGCCTCAGGGGAGCCCTGGGCGCCTCAGGGGAGCCCTGGGTGCCTCAGGGGAGCCCTGGGTGCCTCAGGGGAGCCCTGGGTGCCTCAGGGGAGCCCTGGGTGCCTCAGGGGAGCCCTGGGCGCCTCAGGGGAGCCATGGGTGCCTCAGGGGAGCCCTGGGCGCCTCAGGGGAGCCCTGGGCGCCTCAGGGGAGCCCTGGGCGCCTCAGGGGAGCCCTGGGCGCCTCAGGGGAGCCCTGGGTGCCTCAGGGGAGCCCTGGGCGCCTCAGGGGAGCCCTGGGCGCCTCAGGGAGCCCTGGGCGCCTCAGGGGAGCCCTGGGTGCCTCAGGGGAGCCCTGGGTGCCTCAGGGGAGCCCTGGGCGCCTCAGGGGAGCCCTGGGTGCCTCAGGGGAGCCCTGGGTGCCTCAGGGGAGCCCTGGGTGCCTCAGGGGAGCCCTGGGCGCCTCAGGGAGCCCTGGGTGCCTCAGGGGAGCCCTGGGCGCCTCAGGGGAGCCCTGGGTGCCTCAGGGGAGCCCTGGGTGCCTCAGGGGAGCCCTGGGCGCCTCAGGGGAGCCCTGGGTGCCTCAGGGGAGCCCTGGGTGCCTCAGGGGAGCCCTGGGCGCCCGGCCCTTGCGGCAGACAAGCTGAGGTTTCTGAATTAATATTCTTTACTCTACACGTTTATTCTAAGATAAAGTGTCTTTATAGGATTAAGCTAGTGACGTCACGAGCCATCATCATGTGCTGAGCTAGCAGTCTGTTGTGGGTGGAGGCCGCATGTGGTAGCCAGGGGCTAGATTCACGAAAGCACTTACGGAAGCACTTACGAACGTGTACATCTTTCCACAATCTTTGACGGCTTTGGTTACATTTATTAAACAGTTTACAAGCATGAAAACTGCCCATTCAACTGTTGTTATTGTTATAAACAACCTCCTGGTGCTTCGGAGCTCATTAACTGTTTAATAATTGTAAGCAAAGCCGCCAAAGATTGAGAAAAGATGTACAGGTTCGTAAGTGTTTGCTTAGTTTAGTTCATTTATTATGCACCCCATACCCATCTTGTGGGCGGTAGTGGAAAGGGTTACAGAGGCACATAATGGGCTCAGGGACTGAACCCCAACAATTCATTTAGCTCAGCAAGTTACAATCTTGATGAACTAGTTACAAAATTCAATATAAGTCGTCACATCAACAATGGGTTCGAGATCGACCACAAGTACAGGTTCTAAATTAAGCAACTGACATATGTGGAGAGCTAGTGTCACAATTTATATGTGACACTAGCTCTCCACATATGTCAGTTGCTTAATTTAGAACCTGTACTTGTAAGTGCTTGCGTAAGTGCTTTCGTGAATCTGGCCCCCTGGGCTATAAATAACCTATCATTCCACACAATTGGTCACGTGACCTCCAGGTTGTATGCTGTATGATGTAGCTACATCAACACTTGATATCAGATTGATATGTGATTGTGGTGGAGATTACCTCACCAGATATCAAAATTAATTTCAAGTATCGCTCTCTTTGATATCCTACCTATAACAATCGCTCACTACACCCACATATCTTAACAATTAATTACTGTAATATGCAGCAAAATTCAGCGCAAAATATTTGATTGAATTGGATCGTTAATACATGTTCTCTAATAGCCTCAGCTGCTGGCTAGTTTACGTTCCTTTAATTACTGATACTTCTACCTCATATGTGACTTTTTAATAGTCTTTATGAAACAAACATAAGAAGTTTGTCTTCAAACAAACACAGAAGAACATAGTCTTCACCACAAACATTTAGAAGTTTGTTATTAGTCTTGTTTCTATAATATAGATGGTGATGAGAGAGAGGGAGAGAGAGAGAGAGAGAGAGAGAGAGAGAGAGAGAGAGAGAGAGAGAGAGAGA
>WNGS01001702.1:0-11350 GCA_020271785.1 Procambarus virginalis
CCGAAATATTTTTTCTCCTATGCAAAATCAAGATAAAAACCACATCTAGTATCGGGCCCCTGCGAAAGGAAGATGGAACTTTCACCGATGACAACAAAGAAATGAGCGAGTTACTGAGGAAGCAGTATGACTCTGTTTTCAGCGAGCCATTAAACGCACTAAAGATTGATAACCCAAATGAATTTTTCATGGATATGATACCAACATCAAGTCATATATTAGACATCACCCTATTCCCACTGGATTTTGAAGAAGCCATAAACAGTATGCCTATGCACTCTGCACCAGGCCCGGATTCTTGGAACTCCATATTCATCAAGAACTGTTAAAAACCACTATCGCAGGCCCTCCACATTCTGTGGAGACAAAGCCTAGATACTGGCATTATCCCTGACATAATAAAAACAGCAGAGATGGCACCACTTCATAAAGGAGGAAATAAGGCAGAGGCAAAAAATTACAGACCGATAGCACTAAGATCGCACATCATGAAAATTTTTGAGAGAGTGCTAAGAAGTAAGATCACAAAATACATGGAATCACAGCATCTCCATAACCCCCGACAACATGGTTTCAGAACAGGGCGCTCTTGCCTGTCGCAGTTGCTGGACCACTATGATATGGCATTAGATGCTATGGAAGACAAACAAATCGCTGATGTAATTTACACATATTTCTCAAAAGCTTTTGATAAATGTGACCATTGTGTTATTGCACATAAAATGCCTTCAAAAGGAATTACTGTCAAAATAGGCAGATGGATCTACAATTTCCTGACTAACAGAACCCAATGTGTAACAGTCAACAAAATAAAATCCAGCCCATCAACCGTGAAGAGCTCAGTCCCCCAGGGTACTGTGCTTGCTCCAGTACTTTTTCTCATCCTCTTATCGGACATAGACAAGAACACAACCTATAGCACTGTATCATCCTTTGCAGATGCAACCCGTCCTCGCAAATTCGTATAGTCAATATTGACTTATTAAATACGTGCATAGGTGATATACTAAACATAATAGTTTACCTTGAAAAGCTTCATAGAAAACACCGACCTTACCTAACCTTGTTATTATGTTAAGATAGGCATCTTATTGCTTCGTAATTACAATTATTACTTAACCTATACCTATAATAGGTTAAGTAACAATTGTAATTACGAAGCTATAAGATGCTTATCTTAGCATACTAACAAGGTTAAGTAAGGTCGGTGTTTTCTATGAAGCTTTTCAAGGTAAATTATTATGTTTAGTATGTCACCTATGCACGTATTTAATAAGTCAATATTGACTATACGAATTTGCGAGGACGGGTTGCAACATGACACTAGGATCTTCATGAGAGTAGGCAACATAGAGGACACGGCAAACCTCCAATCAGATGTAGATCAGGTCTTTCTATGGGCTACAGAAAATAATATGGTGTTTAACGAAGATAAGTTCCAGCTCATGCGCTATGGAAAAAATGAAAATATAAAACGGAAACCACGTACAAAACTCAGGCAAATCATAAAATAGAACGAAAAGGCAATGTAAAGGATCTGGGTGTACTCATGTCGGAAGACCTTACCTTTAAAGAACACAATAAAGTGGCCGTCACAACTGCAAGAAAAATGAAGGTTGGATAACAAGAACTTTTCACACTAGAGATGCTATAGCGATGATGATACTTTTCAAAACGCTTGTGCTCTCTAGAGTGGAGTACTGCTGCACAATGACAGCCCCTTTCACAGCTGGAGAAATTGCCTACCTGGATAGCGTGCAGCGATCCTTTACTGCTAGAATCCACTCAGTAAAACATCTAAACTATTGGGACCGACTAAAGAGCCTAAATCTGTACTCCCTTGAGCGCAGGCGGGAGAGATACATAATAATTTACACGTGGAAAATATTAGAGGGGCTGGTCCCAAACCTGCACACGGAAATAACATCACATGAGACCAGAAGACATGGCAGGATGTGCAGAATACCCTCGTTGAAAAGCAGAGGTGCAACAGGTACTCTGAGAGAGAACTCTATCAACATCAGAGGCCCGAGACTGTTCAACACGCTTCCACTACACATAAGGGGCATAACTGGCAGACCCCTCACAGTGTTCAAGAGAGAACTGGATAAGCACCTCCAAAGGATACCTGATCAACCAGGCTGTGACTCATACGTCAGGCTGCGAGCAGCCGCGTCCAACAGCCTGGATGATCAGTCCAGCAACCAGGAGGCCTGGTCGACGACCGGGCCGCGGGGATGCTAAGCCCCGGAAGCATCTCAAGGTAACCTCAAGGTATGGTGGCTCTATACACCGTGACTCTATACAACGTGACTCTGTACATGGTGGCTCTATACACCGTGGTTCTATACATGGTGGCTCTATACACCGTGACTCTATACACCGTGGCTCTGTTCATGGTGGCTCTATACACCGTGACTCTGTACATGGTTGCTCTATCCACCGTGTTTCTATACATGGTGGCTCTATACACCGTGACTCTGTACATGGTGGCTCTATACATGGTGGCTCTATACACCGTGACTCTATATATGGTGGCTCTGTACATGGTGGTTCTATACACCGTGACTCTGTATATGGTGGCTCTGTACATGGTGGCTCTATACACCGTGACTCTGTATATGGTGGCTCTGTACATGGTGGTTCTATACACCGTGACTCTGTATATGGTGGCTCTGTACATGGTGGTTCTATACACCGTGACTCTGTATATGGTGGCTCTATACACCGTGACTCTGTATATGGTGGCTCTATACACCGTGACTCTGTATATGGTGGCTCTGTATGTGGTGGCTCTATACACCGTGACTCTGTATATGGTGGCTCTATACACCGTGACTCTGTATATGGTGGCTCTATACACCGTGACTCTGTATATGGTGGCTCTATACACCGTGACTCTGTATATGGTGGCTCTGTATATGGTGGCTCTATACACCGTGACTCTGTATATGGTGGCTCTATACACCGTGACTCTGTATATGGTGACTCTGTATATGGTGGCTCTATACACCGTGACTCTGTATATGGTGGCTCTGTACATGGTGGCTCTATACACCGTGACTCTGTATATGGTGGCTCTGTACATGGTGGCTCTATACACCGTGACTCTGTATATGGTGGCTCTGTACATGGTGGCTCTATACACCATGGCTCAATACATGTTGGCTCTATACACCATGACTCTGTACATGGGGAAACAATGGGCAGAGTTTCTTTCACACTATGCCCCTGTTACCTAGCAGTAAAATAGGTACCTGGGTGTTAGTCAGCTGTCACGGGCTGCTACCTGGGGGTGGAGGCCTGGTCGAGGACCGGGCCGCGGGGACACTAAAGTCCCGAAATCATCTCAAGATAACCTCAAGATGGTGGCTCTGTACACTGTGGCTCTGTACACTGTGGCTCTGTACACTGTGGCTCTGTACACTGTGGCTCTGTACATGGTAGCTCTATACACCATGACTCTATACATGGAGGCTCTATGCACCATGACTCTGTACATGAAGGCTCTATACACCATGACTCTATACATGAAGGCTCTATACACCATGACTCTATACATGAAGGCTCTATACACCATGACTCTATACATGAAGGCTCTATACACCATGACTCTATACACCATGACTCTATACATGAAGGCTCTATACACCATGACTCTATACACCATGACTCTATACACCATGACTCTGTACATGAAGGCTCTATACACCATGACTCTATACATGAAGGCTCTATACACCATGACTCTATACACCATGACTGTGTACATGAAGGCTCTATACACCATGACTCTATACATGAAGGCTCTATACACCATGACTCTATACACCATGACTCTGTACATGAAGGCTCTATACACCATGACTCTATACATGAAGGCTCTATACACTATGACTCTACACATGGAGGCTCTATACACCATGACTCTATACATGAAGGCTCTATACACCATGACTATACATGGAGGCTCTATACATGGAAGCTCTATACATGGAGGCTCTATACATGGAGGCTCTATACACCATGACTCTATACATGGAGGCTCTATACACCATGACTCTATACATGAAGGCTCTATACACCATGACTCTATACATGGAGGCTCTATACACCATGACTCTATACACCATGACTCTATACATGAAGGCTCTATACACCATGACTCTATACATGGAGGCTCTATACACCATGACTCTATAAATGGAGGCTCTATACACCATGACTCTATACATGAAGGCTCTATACACCATGACTCTGCACATGAAGGCTCTATACACCATGACTCTGTACATGAAGGCTCTATACACCATGACTCTATACATGAAGGCTCTATACACCATGACTATACATGGAGGCTCTATACATGGAGGCTCTATACACCATGACTCTATACATGGAGGCTCTATACACCATGACTCTATACATGAAGTCTCTATACACCATGACTCTATACATGGAGGCTCTATACACCATGACTCTATACATGAAGGCTCTATACACCATGACTCTATACATGGAGGCTCTATACACCATGACTCTATTCACCATAACTCTATACATGAAGGCTCTATACACTATGACTCTATACATGGAGGCTCTATACACCATGACTCTATACATGGAGGCTCTATACACCATGACTCTATACATGAAGGCTCTATACACCATGACTCTGCACATGAAGGCTCTATACACCATGACTCTGTACATGAAGGCTCTATACACCATGACTCTATACATGAAGGCTCTATACACCATGACTCTGTACATGAAGGCTCTATACACCATGACTCTATACATGAAGGCTCTATACACCATAACTCTATACACCATGACTCTATACATGAAGGCTCTATACACCATGACTCTGTACATGAAGGCTCTATACACCATGACTCTATACATGAAGGCTCTATACACCATGACTCTATACACCATGACTCTATACATGAAGGCTCTATACACCATGACTCTATACACCATGACTCTGTACATGAAGGCTCTATACACCATAACTCTATACATGAAGGCTCTATACACCATGACTCTGTACATGAAGGCTCTATACACCATGACTCTATACATGAAGGCTCTATACACCATGACTCTATACACCATGACTCTGTACATGAAGGCTCTATACACCATGACTCTATACATGAAGGCTCTATACACCATGACTCTATACACCATGACTCTATACATGAAGGCTCTATACACCATGACTCTATACACCATGACTCTATACACCATGACTCTATACACCATGACTCTGTACATGAAGGCTCTATACACCATGACTCTATACATGAAGGCTCTATACACCATGACTCTGTACATGAAGGCTCTATACACCATGACTCTATACATGAAGGCTCTATACACCATGACTCTATACACCATGACTCTGTACATGAAGGCTCTATACACCATGACTCTATACATGAAGGCTCTATACACTATGACTCTACACATGGAGGCTCTATACACCATGACTCTATACATGAAGGCTCTATACACCATGACTATACATGGAGGCTCTATACATGGAAGCTCTATACATGGAGGCTCTATACATGGAGGCTCTATACACCATGACTCTATACATGGAGGCTCTATACACCATGACTCTATACATGAAGGCTCTATACACCATGACTCTATACATGGAGGCTCTATACACCATGACTCTATACACCATGACTCTATACATGAAGGCTCTATACACCATGACTCTATACATGGAGGCTCTATACACCATGACTCTATAAATGGAGGCACTATACACCATGACTCTATACATGAAGGCTCTATACACCATGACTCTGCACATGAAGGCTCTATACACCATGACTCTGTACATGAAGGCTCTATACACCATGACTCTATACATGAAGGCTCTATACACCATGACTATACATGGAGGCTCTATACATGGAGGCGCTATACACCATGACTCTATACATGGAGGCTCTATACACCATGACTCCATACATGGAGGCTCTATACACCATGACTCTATACATGAAGTCTCTATACACCATGACTCTATACATGGAGGCTCTATACACCATGACTCTATACATGAAGGCTCTATACACCATGACTCTATACATGGAGGCTCTATACACCATGACTCTATTCACCATAACTCTATACATGAAGGCTCTATACACTATGACTCTATACATGGAGGCTCTATACACCATGACTCTATACATGGAGGCTCTATACACCATGACTCTATACATGAAGGCTCTATACACCATGACTCTGTACATGAAGGCTCTATACACCATGACTCTGTACATGAAGGCTCTATACACCATGACTCTAAACATGAAGGCTCTATACACCATGACTCTGTACATGAAGGCTCTATACACCATGACTCTATACATGAAGGCTCTATACACCATAACTCTATACACCATGACTATACATGAAGGCTCTATACACCATGACTCTGTACATGAAGGCTCTATACACCATGACTCTATACATGAAGGCTCTATACACCATGACTCTATACACCATGACTCTATACATGAAGGCTCTATACACCATGACTCTATACACCATGACTGTACATGAAGGCTCTATACACCATAACTCTATACATGAAGGCTCTATACACCATGACTCTGTACATGAAGGCTCTATACACCATGACTCTAAACATGAAGGCTCTATACATGAAGGCTCTATACACCATAACTCTATACACCATGACTCTATACATGAAGGCTCTATACACCATGACTCTGTACATGACACCATGACTCTGTGCGTGGAAGCTCTGGGCATAAAGAGCTACACCAACATTACACGTGACCAAGAGATCACATAAAACTCCTAACTCGAGATATTGCTCCTAAAAGTCATAAGTTTTAGTTCCTGGCTGTGTGCAGTTTTCCTGCTACTCTTGTCCCAATATTTGCTGGAAACATATGACGAATGACTCGTGGGGCCCAATTAATGCTCGATGGGGACAAACACAGTCTGATTGTTCCATGTGATGGATGGTGCGTGATGTCATATGACTAATGAAAAACTCGCGTTCGTGACCATTAGAGCCATAGACTCTCTCTTAACTGTCCCAGACACAGTCCGTGTCTCTAGTTACCAGTATTGTGCCCTCCCAGCCCTGAGCAACAAACTGTGCACCTCCCAGCACTGAGCAACTCCCAGCACTGAGCACCTCTCAGCACTGAGCACATCCCAGCACTGAGCACCTCCCTGCAACCCCCCCCCCCCCCAAGCACTTAACACTGCCGGAACTCTGCTGAATTCATTGGGAGGTTGATAGATCACGCCTTTGTGATTTCTTTATGATCTAAGAATATAGTTATGTATAAGTTAACGCATAACTATATTCTACCCACTTCAACACGCCGAACCAACATAGAAACAGCAAGAGAATGTATGGGCCAATAAGCCTTCTGTAGTTACTTCCATTCTTATGTTTTCATTCCCATTGATTCATATTCTGTCACCTCACCGAAAAGTTTTACGTCATATCACCTCACCCAAAACAAATAAAAAGGTTGATGTATGTTATGTGAAAACTAAGTCTTTAAAAACGTAAGAAGCCTTACGAAACTCTTCTAGGCGTTAGACCAAAAATAAATATCTAAAAAATTAGTTTTGGAGAGTTAATTGTTCAATTAACCTCGACAATTAAAATAAAAATGAAAAAAGAAAGAAATATTGAGAAGATTCGTGTTAGCATTATTTAATCTTACCCTTTCGGTCATATTCAACATATATATATATATATATATATATATATATATATATATATATATATATATATATTATATATATATATATATATACATATATATATATATATATTATATATTATATATATATATATATATATATGTATATATATATATATATATATATATATATATATATATATAAATATATATATATATATATATATATATATATATATATAATATATATATTATATATATTTATGTATGTTGTACCCAGTAGCCAGAACGTCATACTGGGTCTACTATGCAAGGCCCGATTGGCCTAATAAGCCAATTTTTCCAGAATTTATATATTTTTCCAATTTTTTCCTTATGAAATGATAAATCTGTCCATTTCTTTATGCATAAGATAATTTGTTTAAATTTGAGTTAAAACTAACGTTTAACTCAACCGAACCTAATTAACCTTACCTAATCTAACCTAACCTATCTTTACCTAACCTAAACTACAACAACTAAGTCAATAAATCATAGTCTTAATATATAATAATAATAATAATAATTCAAATAAACTATTTGGAAAAAATTATTGAAAATAAAGAAAATCACTTGGCCTATTAGGCAAATCGAGCCTTGCATAGTAGGCCGAGAAGTGCGTTCTGGCTACTAGGTACGACGTTTTCAATACAAATGCAGGTACAAAACAGATTCGATAACAGAAGGTAAACAGATTGATCGAAACTGCGACTGCCAAGAAATCCGGACTCCACCTGCCAAAGATTATTGGGGAATACAAACCTGGGTATGCGTATGGAAATGTCAAGACTCACAAGCCTGGAAACCCACTTCAGCCAATCATCAGCCAGATACCCACACCCACGTACAGACTGGCAAAGCGACTCAATGGCTTGCTGACTCCTTATGTACCTTGTGCTTTCAGCCTGAAGTCTCCAAAGGAATTTGTTGACTTACTGCGGGGAAGACGGGCCACAGGAATAAGAGCCTCGTTGGACGTAGAATCACTGTTTACCAACGTACCTGTGGATGAAACAATCGGGATGATAGCAGACAGTGTGTATCGTGATCCGGCCTATACTCCTCTTGACATACCAGAAA
Organism: Procambarus virginalis; assembly: GCA_020271785.1. Taxonomy (NCBI): domain Eukaryota; kingdom Metazoa; phylum Arthropoda; class Malacostraca; order Decapoda; family Cambaridae; genus Procambarus; species Procambarus virginalis. The sequence goes on from WNGS01001702.1 coordinate 8,847, forward strand.
ACATTCTATGGAAACTACTCCAAGCTTGCACTAAAGAGGCACCCTTCTTGAGCCCTGATGAACATATGTATAAGCAAGTAGATGGGGTTGCCAAGTGTTCTTCCTTAGGTGTCCTGTTTGCGAACTTTTACATGGGTACCATCGAACAGAAGGTCTTAGTTTGCATGAACTTGAAACCTGCCATATACTGCAGATCTGTTGATGACATCTTTACTCAGATACCTGATGTCAGACATCTGCAGGAGCTAAAGGAGGCATTCAAGCAGAATTCTGTGTTGAGTTTCACTCACGAGATGGAGAAGTATGGGAAGCTGCCCTTTCTAGACGTAACAGTCACGGAAAGGAGCGGAAGATTTCACACTGCAGTCTACACTAAGGAAACAAACATAGGAATGTGCCTCAATACAACAGTGACTGCCCAGACAGGTACAAGAGAAGTGTTGTCAATGCTTATGTCAACCCTGCTCTTAGCCATAGCGCAGGATGGAAGCAAGTCGATGAAGAACTCTGTAGGGTAAGGCAGGTCCTAGTCAACAACGGCTTCTAAAATGGTTTCGTTGAAGATATCATAAAAAGAAAGGTGAAACGCCATGCAACCTCTGAATAGTCAACTAATACAACACCTGTACCCCCTATTGGACTATTTTACAGGATCGTCTTTTCCACAGCTCATGAAACGGAGGAAAGGGTCCTGAAAGATATTGTTAATAGGAATGTTATCCCTACAGACAAAAATCAGAAGATAGAATTGACCATTTACTATAAAACCAAGAAAACGGCCAACCTACTCATGAAAAACTCTCCAGACACAAAGCAGAATGCCTTAAAAGAGACCAACGTCGTCTATGCCTTCAAATGCCCACTTGGGGACTGTAAGCCCCAAAGAACTCAGTATATAGGCAAGACAACAACATCTCTTTCCAGACGATTAACAATGCATAAGCAACAGGGCTGCATTAAGGAACATATAATCTCTTCCCACAACTAGACCATCACCAGAGAAGTCTTAACAAACAACACAGAAATCATCGATAGATACAGCAATAGCAGGCGGCTTGACATCTCCGAGGCACTACACATAAAAAAGTCAACACCAGCAATCAACAGCCAATTAATGCATAACTATATTCTACCCACTTCAAGACTCTGTACCAATATAGAAGCATCAAGAGGAAGTATAGGCCAGTAGGCCCTTTGCAGTTACTTCCATTCTTCTCTTTCACTTATCCAATTTAAACCCATTGCACCGTGTTCTGTCGTGTGTTGGTCAAAAGTTTGTTCACCTCATCCAAAACTGTTTCAACATATCACCTCACCCAAATGTGAGTATATAAGACTAGCTGTTTAGCGTTAGAATTAGTAAAACTCTGTTAAGTGTTTTCAGGTTATAGTTGTGTGTGTGTAAACTAAAGTCTTTAAAAATGTAATACGTTATTACGAAACGTGTTCAAGCGTCACGTCAGACTAGAAATAAAAATGAATTTTGGAGAATTGATTTTTCAATTACCATCGACAGTAAAAATAAACATAAGAAATATTGAGAAAATTCGTGTTAGAATTATTAATCTTACTTTTTCGGTCATATTTAACAACATGTTTACAAGAAAGACTGCTACCAATATATATATATATATATATATATATATATATATATATATATATATATATATATATATATATATATATATATATATATATTATATATATATTTATATTTATATTTATATATGTGTACCCGCCACGCGTTGTTGTGGGTCAGCAACGCATGTGCGTTGCTGACCCACAGCAACCTTCCCTATCTCACAGTCCTCCCATCATTCCCCCTACTCCATCCCCTCGTCCTCCAAACCATTCCTCACTCCCCCGTCCCCTCATCCTCCCCACCATCCCTCACTCTCTGTCCATTTGTCCTCCCCACCATTCTCCACTCTTCTGTCCCCTCTTCCCCACCATTCCAATCTGCCCTGTCTCCTCATTTTCCCCACCATAACCCCACCCCTGTCTCATTGTCCTTCCCCACCATTCCACGCTCCCATCCCCTCGTCCTCCCCACCATTCCCCACTCCCTCGTTCACAGCATTCCCAATGATCTGATGTTCCCATCAGAAAATTGGGAACATCAAATGATCTGATGTTCCCATCACTGAAATATAAGAAAAAGAAAGAAAAAGTCACAATTTTAAAACAATCGGTAAAGAGGATTTAAAGATTTCCTTCACGTGATAAATGCAAGAAAACAGTTAAAAAAAAACATGTTTTTTCCCGTCACAGACGTGACATCAACATGGCATGTATATAAAAACCTGCTCGGATATGAATGGAACGTTGTATGAAAATTTCAAAGCAATCGGTGAAGAACTTTCGGATATTAGTGATTTTGAACAAACGAACATTTCCATTTTTATTTATATAGATATATATGGGAACAAGCCTGAATGGTCCCCAGGCACATATGCAACTGAAAACTCCACACCCAAGAAGTGACTCGAACCCATACTGCCTGG
>WNGS01001703.1:64113-75992 GCA_020271785.1 Procambarus virginalis
GTTCTCGTTTCTTTTTGATAATGTTTCTAAGACCCTTATATGTGGTCAAAAAATATTTATTTAACCTGATGTATCATTGAGAAAATCAGTAGCAGTCTAAGGCAACCCGTCCTCGACTCAAGTCCATTACATCCAGCGGTCGACCCCACAGACGCATTCATAATTTTAACATGCTGTTCATTCAAAACGGGAATTTTCTCAAGTATAAATTAATATTATAATATATTAGCATATTGTGTATATATAGGCATAGGATAGGTTAGGTTAGGTGTTTAGGTTCTGTTGACGATTATTTGTATTTGTAGTACGTGGGTGAAGCATTTATAGCGTTGTGATTCGAACAAAATTCGTCAGTGAAGCACTTGTTCCGGATATGTTCGAACGTCAGCAGTTGTGAGTCGTGTGTAAACCGCTTTTCATTCATAAACAGGGGGTTGGCGGGTGCATGGAATCACTTTTGGATCTTTGTTTGGAGGACGGGCTGCTTAAGGAGGGTTCGAAACTCGCTGGGGTGCTGCCGAAGCATGTCGTGGTGCTGTGGTCCAAGGCGTGTGCTGGGCAGCCCGTCCTCCAAACAAAGATCCAAAAGTGATTCCATGCACCCGCCAAACCACCTGTTTATGAATGAAAAGCGGTTTACACACGACTCACAACTGCTGGCGTTCGAACATATCCGGAACAAGTGCTACACTGACGAATTTTGTTCGAATCACAACGCTATAAATGCTTCACCCACGTACTACAAATACAAATAATCGCTAGCAGAACCTAACACCTAACCTAACGTAACCTATGCCTATTTATACACAATATGCTAATATATTATAATATTAATTATACTTGAGAAAATTCCCGTTTTGAATGAACAGCATGTAAAAATTTATGAATGCGTCTGTGGGGTCGACCGCTGAATGTAATGGACTTGAGTCGAGGACGGGTTGGCTTGGGAGTACCCAGAGCATAGGTTCGAATCCTCCTCGCAACTTCTACTGACTAATTTATATGTCGTAATCCTGGCATTTCTTGTTCGTTTCTATTTTCAGCTTTGGAGGCTTATTCTTCTTATCTGATCCTCGTAGTTTTATGAACCAGACTTTAACAAACTTTTATACTATAAGGAATTTTGTTTAAAGTTTTTTTTCACATGGAGACTACACTTTGAGACAACACATTCTAACACTGATCTAACGTAGTCTGACCTAACGTAGTCTGACCTAACGTACTCTGACCTAACGTAGTCTGACCTAACGTAGTCTGACCTAACGTACTCTGACCTAATGTACTCTGACCTAACGTAGTCTGACCTAACGTAGTCTGACCTAACGTACTCTGACCTAACGTAGTCTGACCTAACGTAGTCTGACCTAACGTACTCTGACCTAACGTAGTCTGACCTAACGTAGTCTGACCTAACGTACTCTGACCTAACGTACTCTGACCTAACGTAGTCTGACCTAACGTAGTCTGACCTAACGTACTCTGACCTAACGTAGTCTGACCTAACGTAGTCTGACCTAACGTACTCTGACCTAACGTACTCTGACCTAACGTAGTCTGACCTAACGTACTCTGACCTAACGTAGTCTGACCTAATGTAGTCTGACCTAACGTACTCTGACCTAACGTAGTCTGACCTAACGTACTCTGACCTAACGTAGTCTGACCTAACGTAGTCTGACCTAACGTACTCTGACCTAACGTAGTCTGACCTAACGTAGTCTGACCTAACGTACTCTGACCTAACGTACTCTGACCTAACGTACTCTGACCTAACGTACTCTGACCTAACGTAGTCTGACCTAACGTAGTCTGACCTAACGTAGTCTGACCTAACGTACTCTGACCTAACGTAGTCTGACCTAACGTAGTCTGACCTAACGTAGTCTGACCTAACGTACTCTGACCTAACGTACTCTGACCTAACGTACTCTGACCTAACGTAGTCTGACCTAACGTACTCTGACCTAACGTAGTCTGACCTAACGTAGTCTGACCTAACGTAGTCTGACCTAACGTACTCTGACCTAACGTAGTCTGACCTAACGTAGTCTGACCTAACGTAGTCTGACCTAACGTACTCTGACCTAACGTAGTCTGACCTAACGTAGTCTGACCTAACGTAGTCTGACCTAACGTAGTCTGACCTAACGTAGTTCCCTAAGCTCTCTGATGTAACTTATTTGAGATCGAAACACATGTTATCCCATGTGTTTGAAGTCACATACCTGATCGTTTCTATGTAAAACGTCTTACATAAATGATGGTCCATATGTGCAGGAATCTCACATCTCACTGTTCACTAGTGAAGACAGTGGCATACCTGACTTTATGTGTGACAACATTTTCATAATTCGCTGTCAACAGGTGAAGGAAGTCGCACACCTGTCAGTACATATGTACAAAAATAACAAACCTAATAGTTGATATGTGCATGAAATCGTACACTTGAACCTACATATATGATTTAAGTGACAGACTTGACTATCCATATGTGACGGAAGTGAAACACCTAACAATATGTATATGTGGCGTCAAATTTACACCTGACCATCAATATGACGGAAGTCCCACACTTGACCGTCCATATAGAAGCGAAGGGAAGGGGATCATCTGGGAGTACGTTTGTGGCATACGTTAAACATCTTACTAACTGTTTGGGACAGAAATCCGACACCTGAGTATGAAGATGCAATGGAATTCCCACCTCTGACCAATCATTAGTGACAGACCTACCACACCCGACTAGTCCATATGTGACATAAGCAGCAAACCCGACTGTCTATGTATCAGAATCGACACATCTAACCCTCACATGTGACACAATTGGCACAACTGTCAGTATGTGGCAGAAGACGTACACCTGACTGTCACTGAGGCAGACCTGACATCAGGTCAAAACTAGTTCAAAGAAACATTATCATTCTTTTATTTTTGAAATTATAGAAATTATTTCCAAGGCAGCACCAATTCAAATCCATTCAACTCCACATATATGGCTTGAATGTCTAACCAACACTATTATGTCTAGCTTTGGCTTGAATGTCTACGCCTGTATCTCTCTCGTATTTGTAAATATCTTACCTACTCTTAATTGTCGAACCTTTGCATGTAAGTCTGACCTTAGGATATATGTCTAGCTTATACTTGAATATATAACCTATGCATGGAAGGCCTCCGAACTGGAATAGACAGATGTCTCGACGAACTGACAGAAACGTCTAGACCAAGTGACATGGTCCGTAAAGTGGAGCTGGACCAAGTGACATGGTCCATAAAGTGGAGCTGGACCAAGTGACATGGTCCGTAAAGTGGAGCTGGACCAAGTGACATGGTCCATAAAGTGGAGCTGGACCAAGTGACATGGTCCGTAAAGTGGAGCTGGACCAAGTGACATGGTCCATAAAGTGGAGCTGGACCAAGTGACATGGTCCGTAAAGTGGAGCTGGACCAAGTGACATGGTCCAGAAAGTGGAGCTGGACCAAGTGACATGGTCCATAAAGTGGAGCTGGACCAAGTGACATGGTCCATAAAGTGGAGCTGGACCAAGTGACATGGTCCATAAAGTGGAGCTGGACCAAGTGACATGGTCCATAAAGTGGAGCTGGACCAAGTGACATGGTCCATAAAGTGGAGCTGGACCAAGTGACATGGTCCATAAAGTGGAGCTGGACCAAGTGACATGGTCCATAAAGTGGAGCTGGACCAAGTGACATGGTCCATAAAGTGGAGCTGGACCAAGTGACATGGTCCATAAAGTTTAGCTGGAGATTCTGCTGAAGAACATACTCGAATGTAACAAAGAGTTGTTACATTCTTGTACAGCCACTAGCACGCGTAGTTTCGGGCTCTACGCGTGCTAGTGGCTGTTCTTAATAATATGGTCCCTGGAAGACGACCCCCACGAAGAATCGTTTTTACAACCAAGTACACATTTTACTGTTGAGTTAAACAGAGGCTACAGTTAAGGATTTGCGCTCAGTAAATCCTCCCCGGCCAGGATACGAACCCACGACAAAGCGCTCGCGGAGCGCCAGGCGAGTGACTTACCACTACACCACGGAAGCTGTCCTTGTCTTCGTGTGACCATGTGGCACAAGGGAAGGTCACCACTACGGATACTTTACAAGTAAACATTTTGGCGGATTAAGTAAAGACTCGAGATATCTACTGGAGTACCAGGCTCTTTTGAGACTCCGTCTGTTTTTCAGATGTGGGCTCTACCATGTACTCTAAGACTGGCCTCACATAGGCAGTGTACAGTGATCTAAAATCCTCCTTATTAAAGTTCCTGAAGGATGATCTGACTTTTGCCAGAGTAGAGTATTCGACTGACGTTGGTCTATTTATATGAGCCTCTGTAGAATTAAGTTTGGTATTATGTTCACACCTAAGTCTTGTTCTCTAGTTGTAATACGCAGCTAGTTTCTCTTCATCGTGCATTGGTCTTTCGGTCTCCTGGCTCCTGATCAAATATCCATCACCTTACACTTGCTGGTGTTGAATTCCAGCAGCCGTTTCTCGGATAAGCTCTGCAACTTGTTGAAGTCATCTTGGAGAATCTTACAATCTTCATCTATGTCAACGTTACTCGTTAATTTTGCAACATCTGAAAAATTTACTTTTAATTTTTGTATGATTATTTCACCTGGATTAACATTGAAATTGTGTGTGTGTCCTCACCTATGTGTACTTGCAAGCCACATCATCAGCAACTCCTGTAAATAGGTCATTTACCTATGAGGAATAGCATGATCCCTGCAGCGATCCTTGAGGTACTCCGCTTGCTACCCTATGCTAATTCGACTTCTCGTCCTGCACTGTTACACTGCGACTCAAGTCTGTTAGGGAATTCCTTACCAGTGTTAGTGTTTTTTCAAGTACTCTGCAAGGGAAGCTTGTGCGACACTGGTGTGTAGTTAAGTGCCTCTTCTCTATCTCTTTCTTGTAGATTGACACCATTTATGCCTTCTTCCAGCACCTAGGTAACTCCTCTCTTTGTAAGCGACTCATTAATGATGAGTATTAGAGTTATTCTGAGGACCTGTTCCACTTCTTTTAATATCCATGGTGATATTCTTTCTAGCCTAGTAGCTTTAGTTAAATATAGGGATGCTAGTTGTATCCTCACTTCTTCCGCTATTACCTCAAAATTTATTACTTTCTCGTCCGTGGCTGATTTCTCATTTAGCCGTGGGAGGTGTTCAGGCTCACTAGTAAACACTCCATGGAAGCTGGCATTGAGTTCCTCACATATATCTCCAACTTTTCAGTATTCTGGCCTTCTCTTTTTTCGTAATCTGATCACTAGGTCATCCACTGTCATTTTAATTTGTATGGCTATGTGGGAGTTTCCGCTGTTTCTTTGCTTAGGAAGCAATATATTTTCATAGTTTCTTCCGGCGGGTGCGTACGTGTGTGTGTGTGTTTGTACTTACCTATTTGTGCCTGCAGGCTCGAGCTCAAACGCTTAGACCCCGCCTATCTAGCCGTTGGTTGACAAATACAATGATTCAATGTGTGTGTGAGTGTGTACTCACCTATTTGTGCTTGCTGGGGGTGAGCTTTGGCTCTTTGGTTCCGCCTCTCAACTGTGAATCAACTGGTGTACAGATTCCTGAGCCTATTGGGCTGTATCATATCTACATTTGAAACTGTGTATGGAGTCAGCCTCCACTACATAACTGCCCAATGCATTCCATCCGTTAACTACTCTGACACTGAAAAAGTTCCTTCTAACGTCTCTGTGGCTTATGTGGGTACTCAGTTTCCACCTGTGTTCCCTTGTTCGCGTACCACCAGTGTTAAACAGTTTACCCCTGTTTACCCGGTCGATTCCCATGAGGATTTTGTAGGTTGTGATCATGTCTCCCCTTACTCTTCTGTCTTCCAGTGTCGTAAGGTGCATTTCCCGCAGCCTTTCCTCGTAACTCATGCCTCTTAGTTCTGGGACTAGTCTAGTGGCACACCTTTGGACTTTTTCCAGCTTCGTCTTGTGCTTGACAAGGTACGGGCTCCTTGCTGGAGCTGCATACTCCAGGATTGGTCTTACATATGTGGTGTACAAGATTCTGAATGATTCCTTACACAGGTTCCTGAACGCTGTTCTGATATTAGCCAGCCTCGTATATGCCGCAGACGTTATTCTTTTTATGTGGGCTTAAGGAGACAGGTTTTTTTGTGATATCAACTCCTAGATCTTTCTCTCTGTCTGTTTCATTAAGTACTTCATCTCCTATTCTGTATCCTGTGTCTGCCCTCCTGTTTCCACTGCCTAGTTTCATTGCTTTGCATTTACTCGGGTTGAACTTCAACAGCCATTTGTTGGACCATTCACTCAGACTGTCTAGGTCATCTTGTAGCCTCTTACTATCATCCTCTGTTTCAATCCTCCTCATAAATTTTGCATCATCAGCAAACATTGAGAGAAACGAGTCTATACCCTCTGGGAAATCATTTACATATACCAGAAACAGTATAGGTCCAAGGACTGACCCCTGCGGGACTCCACTTGTAACGTCTCGCCACTGTGAGACCTTACCCCCTCACACTGACTCGTTGTCTCCTGTTGCTTAGGTACTCCTTTATCCAATGGTGTACCTTCCCTTTCACTCCAGCTTTTTCACTAGCCTTTTGTGTGGTACTGTATCAAAGGCTTTCTGACAATCCAAAAATATGCAGTCTGCCCACCCATCTCTTTCTTGCCTTATTTTTGTTGCCTGGTCATAGAATTCAAGTAACCCTGTAAGGCAGGACCTGCCATCCCTGAACCCATGTTGATGCTGTGTTACAAAGTTCTTTCGCTCCAGATGTTCCACTAGCTTTCTTCGCACAGTCTTCTCCATCAGCTTGCATGGTACGCAGGTTAGGGACACTGGCCTGTAGTTCAGTGCCTCCTGTCTATCCCCTTTCTTGTAAATCGGGACTACGTTAGCTGCTTTCCAAATTTCTGGCAGTTCCCCTGTTGCCAGTGATTTGTTATACACTATGGAGAGTGGCAGGCACAGTTCTTCTGCTCCTTCCTTTAGTATCCAAGAGGAGATTCCATCTGGGCCTATAGCCTTTGTCACATCCAACTCTAGTAAACACTTCCTTACTTCCCCGCTGGTAATCTCAAACTCTTCCAGTGGTTCCTGGTTAGCTATTCCCTCTCTTATCTCTGGAATTTCTCCTTGCTCTAAGGTGAAGACCTCCTGGAATTTCTTATTCAGTTCCTCACACACTTCCTTGTCGTTTGTAGTGAATCTTCCTGCCCCTATCCTTATTTTCATAACCTGTTCCTTTACTGTTGTTTTTCTCCTGATGTACTAGCAGCAATTTAGGCTGAGTCTTTGCCTTGCTTGCGATGTCATTTTCGTATTGTCTTTCTGCCTCTCTTCTCATCCTGACATATTCATTCTTGCTTCTGGTATCTTTCTCTGCTCTCCAGTGTCCTGTTATTCCTATAGTTTTCTCCATGCCTTTTACTTTGCTGCTAGCTAGCCTACATCTCTGATTAACCATTGGTTTCTCATCTTCATTTCACTGTTTTCCTTTTGGATTGGACAACTTGTTGCTGCTTCCTTGCACTTCTGTGTGATGTAGTCCATCATATCTTTGGCCGTCTTTCAAGTTTCATGAATTAATTGTTTTTCGACTACTAACCTACCTAACCTAACCTAACCTAACTTTTTCGGCTACCTAACCTAACCTTAACCTATAAGAAGGTTAGGTTAGGTTAGGTAGGGTTGGTTAGGTTCGGTCATATATCTACGTTAATTTTAACTCCCATAAAAAAAAATGACCTCATACAATAATGAAATGGTAGGTTTATCATTTCATAAGAAACAAATTAGAGAAAAATATATTAATTCAGGAAAACTTGGCTTATTAAGGGGGCAAATCGGGCCTTGCATATTAGGCCATGAAGTGCGTTCTGGCTACTAGGTACGACATATATATATATATATATTATATATATATATATAATTATATATAATATATATATGTCGTTAACCTAGTAGCCAGAATGCACTTCTCAGCCTACTATGCAAGAACCGATTTGCCTAATAAGCCAAGTTTTTTTTTTTTTTTTTTTTTTTAATTATATATATATGTATATTTAACCTAACTTTTTCGGCTGACCTAACCGAACCTAACCTATAAAAAATAGGTTAGGTTAGGGTAGGTAGGGTCGTTAGGTTCGGGTCATATATCAATTTTAATTTTAACTCCAATAAAAAACAAATTGACCTCATAATAATGAAATGGGTAGCTTTATCATTTCATAAGTAAGAAAATGTAGTAGAGAAAATATTAATTCATGAAACCTGGCTTATTAGCAAATCGGCCTTGCATAGTTGGCTGAGAAGTGCGTTCTGGCTACTAGTACGACATATATATATATATAATATATATATATATTTTATATATATATATATATATATATATATATATATATATAATATATATATAATATCTATTTAATATATATATATATATATATATTATAGTATATAATATATATATATATATATATATATATATGTTCGTACCTAGTAGCCAGAACTCACTTTTGGCCTACTATGCAAGGCCCGATTTGCCTAATAAGCCAAGTTTTCCTGAATTAATATCTTTTCTCTAATTTTTTTCTTATGAAAGATAAAGCTACCCATTTCATAATATATAAGGTCAATTTTTTTTCATTGGAGTTAAAATTAACGTCGATATATGACCGAACCTAACCAACCCTACCTAACCTAACCTAACCTATCTTTATAAGTTAGGTTAGGTTAGGTAGCCGAAAAAGTTAGGTTAGGTTAGGTTAGGTGTTTTTTAAAAATTTTTATTCATGAAAACTTGCTATTAGGCAAATCGGGCCTTGAATAGTAGGCTGACAAGTGCGTTCTGGCTACTAGGTACGACATATATATATATATATATATATATATATATATATATATATATATATATGTCGTACCTAGTAGCCAGAACGCACTTCGCAGCCTACTATGCAAGTCCCGATTTGCCTAATAAGCCAAGTTTTCATGAATTAATGTTTTTTGTCGACTACCTAACCTACCTATCCTAACCTAACTTAACTTAAATTACTTAACTTAACCTAACCTTCTAAACCTAACCTAACCTATAGAGATAGGTTAGGTTAGGTTAGGTAGGTTGGTTAGGTTCGGTCATATATCTACGTTATATTTTAACTCCAATAAAAAAAATTGACCAACATATGAATGGTAGCTTTATACTTCATAAGAAAAAATAGAGAAAATGTATTAATTCATAAAAACTTGGCTTTATAGGCACAACGGGCCTTGCATAGTAGGCCTGAGAAGTGCGTTCTGGCTACTAGGTACAACATATATATATATATATATATATATTATATATATATATATATATATATATATTATATATATATATATATATATAAATGAAAACCTCACAATCCCCAGAAGTGACTCGAACCCTAACACCCAGAGGCATCGCAACTGTATGTACAGGGACGCCTTAAACCACTTGGACCATCACGATCTGGACAAAAGGAAGTGTAGACTGAGCTATATGAACCACTTCCCCGCCGGCACTTGGATTGGTTATCTTGGGCATAGCATTTTATCAAATCACCTCATTTTTTTGGGGGGGGGGGCAACAAGTGAGGAACACAAATTCGAACAAGCCTGAATGGTCCCCAGGACTATATGCGAATGAAAACTCACACCCCAGAAGTGACTCAAACCCATACTCCCAGGAGCAACGCAACTGGTATGTACAGGGACACCTTAAACCACTTGACCATCACGACCGGACATAAGGAAGTGATAGCCGAGCTATATGAACCACTTCCCCGCCGGCACTTGGATGGTTATCTTGGGCATAGCATTTTATCAAATCACCTCATTTTTTGGGGGGGGGGGCAACACGTGAGGAACACAAATGCGAACAAGCCTGAATGGTCCCCAGGACTATATGCGAATGAAAACTCACACCCCAGAAGTGACTCAAACCCATACTCCCAGGAGCAACGCAACTGGTATGTACAGGGACACCTTAAAACCACTTGACCATCACGACCGGACATAAGAAAGTGATAGCCGAGCTATATGAACCACTTCCCCGCCGGCACTTGGATGGTTATCTTGGGCATAGCTTTTATCAAATCACCTCATTTGTTTTGTGGGAGGCAACACCGTGAGGAAACACAATGCGAACAAGCCTGAATGGTCCCCAGGACTATATGGAATGAAAACTCAACCCCCAGAAGTGACTCGAGGCTTGTTCGCATTTGTGTTTCCTCACTTGTGCCCCCCAAAAATGAGGTGATTCGAGATGAGGTGATATATATATATATATCATTCAAAAATGAGGTGATATAGAATATTATATATATATATATATATATATATGTCTATATTATTACTATATATATATATAGTATATATATATATTTATATATAGATAATATATATATATATAATATATATATATATATATTTATATATATATATATATATATATATATATATATAGTATATATGTCGTACCTAGTAGCCACAACGCACTTCTCGGCTGCTATGCAAGGCCCGATTTGCCTAATAGGCCGAGTGATTTTCTTTTTTGTCAATAAATTGTTTTCCAATTAGTTTATTTAAATTATTATTATATTAATGTAATGAACATAATTAATGGACTTAGTTGTGTTAGTTTAGGTTTGGCTTAAGATAGTTAGGTTAGGTTAGGTTGGGTTTGGTTAATTCGGCATATATCTACGTTAGTTTTACTCAAAATTTAAACAAATTAAACTATACATATTGAAATCGGCAGATTTCTCGTTTCATAAGAAAAAATATAAAAAATATATAATTCAGGACAAACTTGGCTTATTAAGCAAATCGGGCCTTGCGATAGTAGGCCGAGTACTGCGTTCTGTCCTACTAGGTAAATATCTATATATATATATATATATATAATAAGATATATATAGTATATTAGATATATATATTATATATATATTATATATAATATATATATATATATTATATGTCGTACCTAGTAGCCAGAACGCACTTGTCAGCCTACTATGGAAAGCCCCCGATTTGCCTAATAGGCTAAGTTTCTTGAATTAATGTTTTTCGACTACCTAACCTACCTAGACCTAAGCTCAACCTAACCTTTTCGGCTACCTACCTAACCTAACCCTATAAAGATAGGTTTGGGTTAGGTTAGGTGAGGGTTGGTTAGGTTCGGTCATATACTACGTTCAATTTAAGACTCCAATGAAAAAAATTGACCCATCCATAATGAAAAGGGTAGCTTTATCTTTTCATAAGAAAAAAAATTAGAGAAAAATATATTAATTCAGGAAATCTTGGCTTATTAGGCAAATCGGGGCTTGCATAGTAGGCCAAAAGGTGAGTTCTGGCTACTAGGTACGACATATATATATATATATATATATATATTATATAGTATATATATCTATTATATTATATATATACTATATATATATATATATATATATATATCCCGTCTCCGTGGCTCTCCGCCTCACTGCCCCAATCCACACCGAATACAGGTGTATTTGCGGCGAAGATAGAGCGACAGGTACGGACGCAAGGCCTTCTCTGCAAAGGACAGGAGGATGGCATGCAAGACACGACGAGGTCAATGACATTATTAAGAGAAGCCTTACCACAGCCGGTTGTCCAGCAGAGAGAGAGCCCCGCGACCTAATGTCCCGCAACTCTAATGAGCCTGTTGGTCGCCCAGACGGAATCACGGTGAACCCCTGGAAGAATGGTAGACAGTTGGTGTGGGACTACACTTACGTTTCAACTCTAGCCAATACCTATGTTGACTTCAGTGCTACTCAAGCAGAGGAGCTGCCAAT
>WNGS01001703.1:81041-94577 GCA_020271785.1 Procambarus virginalis
AGTAGTCCCTGTTGAAAAACTGCATTTGTTATGATGCCTGAGAGTTATGTTTCTGTGACTGGTATTACTTCTGGATTTTCTTCTTGTGTCCTTTTTACAAGTTCACTTGTTTTACTTGTAACGCCTTCTGTGTTTGTGAAATCCATTGAAGTTCACTTTCAGCTATCCATCCTCACTACAATTGCTCTTGTTGGCTGTTCCACTGGTGCAGACAGTGCTCCATGGACTAGGCTTTATGGGTGGGTTGCTGTGCTGTGTGATACTAAACATGGTTTCTGAAGATGCTGGGGGTGGGCCATGGCTCAAGGGATGGGAGAGAAGGGAGGGCAAGGGAAGAGGGTAAGTTGGGGGAAGGGAGACCTGGTGGGCAATTGTGGGAGCTGGGAGTACGTCTAATGGGTGGAAGGTGGGAGTGATGTTCCTCTCATTAGGGCTGCTGAACTCCTTGTAGGGGGTTCCCCACTCTTTACTGGGATTGTAGGGTTCGGGGTTGTGATTCCCCGATTTTCTTCTCTCTTCCTAAACTCATTTTTGTATCTGCGGGTCTCATTCTCTCGTGCCTTGCCATATACTTTTGAGGAAATACAGATTTGAATGTCGTTACATATAATAATCTGCTCTTCTTTGGTAGAAGTTTTCTTTTGTGTTCTCGTTCGTTAACACTACCTTTATATCTTTGTTGTAATGGCCATGCCTGAAAACCTTTTCTATACTTTGTTCAGCTTTCTGCATCTGTAGGCGCTCTAAGATCTTTATCATTGCAGCTTTGTCCTTATGTCTCCACTCCGCCTCTCTGGAACCTGCTTGGTCATTAATATATACTTCGACTACTACTTTTTCCCTCTCTGTCAGCTGACTAGTACATCTTGCTGCTTTCTGAGAGGTGGCTGTTTTCAAGCTACGTCCACCTTTACTGTGGACATAGCTTCAGGGCTCTTTCTAATCATATCTGCAAATTAGGCTTGTACTGTAGGAGTCCCCACTACAGATACATTACCAGCTTCCAGAGAGATGGTTCGTGTCTGGTACTGAGTAGAATTATCTTTCAGGCTTTTTATTTCCTCCTTGCTGCCTTCAGCTCATTCAGTAGGTTGGTTATTGTCTCCCTCATTGCCCTCAGTTCCTCACTGAATTTCCCTCATATGCAAACGATCATCTTAGTTTGGTCATCTTGTCCTTCAAGATGACCATAAAAACAAGGCAACAAAATCATTAGTGGAAGGGGGAGTAAAGAGCAAAGGGAAAGGGAACATTTTCCTGAAAATTGTATATACCAACATAGATGGAGTGAAGTCAAAAACTTTGGAGATGCAAGATATAATTCAGCTTAAGGTCCCAGATATTGTCGCATTATCAGAGACGAAACTCGAAGAAAATATATTAAATGAAGTCGTATTCCCAAGGACCTATTCAGTTTGAAGACGTGACAGGAAAACTAGGAAGGGAGGAGGAGTGGCTCTGCTGGTGAAAGAACACCTGAAGGTAAGAGAGTTAATATTTGAAAACCCTCGAGATATTGACAAAATGGTTTGCAGGTCTGGAATCAGGATGATAAGCTGATAATTTTAAATGCCTACAGCCCACCAGCAAGCAACACATGGACAAAGGAAGAACTGGATGACAAACGAGAGGGCCCTCATAATGGTCATGTGAGATTATTGTAAAAGCAGATGAAGATAAATCACGACTGTTGATACTGGGGGCCTTCAACTTTAAAGCAATAGACTGGGAGGCCTATGTAGCAAGAACGGAGGAATTTTGGACATGCATATTTGTAAACCTCATTCTGCAGACATTCTTGTACCAACACATCAAGCAGGCCACAAGAATGAGGGAAGGAGATGTAACATCAGTATTGGATCTAGTATTCACAAGGAAAGAAGAAGAGATATTTGACATCCAGTACCTTCCTCTCTTGGTAAAGACTGATCACGTCCTGTTATACATTAAATATGCTTTAAGATAACATCTAGAAGAAAATGGGGACATTGAAACAGTTGATAAACTCGATTTAAAGACAGGTCAGTATGGGAAACTTTGATTTTTTTAGATGAGTGTAATTGGACAGACTTGTTGCTATGCAGGGAAGTAAATGAAATGTATGCCAAATTTTGCAAAATATACGATGAAGGCACGCAAACATTCATACCAAAACAGAGATGCTGGGCCATAAAACAGGAGTGGTACAACAGAAATTGCGAGAGGGCCAGAGACCAAAGACACTAAAATGTAATCAATATAGGAAGAGGCCAAACCCCCAAACATACCAGCGATACAAGATGCGAGGAACACCTATACGGCAGTAAGGAGAGAGGTAGAAAGAAATTTTGAAAAAGGGATAATGGATAAATATAAAACAGAACTGGGCCTATTCTACAAATTCAAAAACAACAAATTGCAGGTAAAGGATAATATCCAGAGGTTGAAAATGGGAAACAGATTCACGGAAAATGAAAACGAAATGTGTGAAACATTAAACGAAAAGTTCCGAAGTGTGTTTGTACAAAATGAAACCTTCAGAGAACCAGACACAATAAGAATTCCAGAGAACAATATGGAACGAATAGAGATGTCTAGAGATGAAGTGGAAAATATGCTAAAGGAGCTAAGTATGAACAAAGCAGTTGGCCCAGATGGAGTTTCACCATGGGTTATGAGAGAATGTGCATCTGAGCTCAGCACTCCACTTCACCTGATCTTTCAGGCATCCCTGTGTACAGGAGTCGTAGCAAACGTGTGAAAAAGGCTAACATAGTTCCAATCTACAAAAGAGGCAGCAGGGAAGACCCCCTCATTTATAGACCTGTATCATTGACAAGTGTAATAATGTAAATATTGGAAAAAACAATAAAAACTAAATGGGTAGAACACCTGAAGAGAAATGATATATATCAGACAGACAGTATGGTTTTCGATCTGGAAGATCCTGTGAATCGAATTTACTCAGCTTCTATAACCGAGCCACAGAGATCCTACAGGAAAGACATGGTTGGGCTGACTGCATCTATCTGGACCTAAAAAGGCTTTCGACAGAGTTCTACATAAGAGGTTGTTCTGGAAACTGGAAATATTTGAGGGGTGACAGGTAATCTTCTAACATGGATGAAAAATTTTCTCACTGATAGAAAAATGAGGGCAGTAATCAGAGGCAATGTATCGAACTGGAGAAATGTCACAAGTGGAGTACCACAGGGTTCAATTTTTGCACCGGTGATGTTTATTGTCTACATAAATGATCTACCCAGTTGATATACAGAATTATGCGAACATGTTTGCTGATGATGCTAAGATAATAGGAAGGATAAGCAACTTAGATGATTGTCATGCCCTTCAAGAAGACCTGGACAAAATAAGTATATGGAGCACCACTTGGCAAATGGAATTTAATGTGAATAAATACCATGTTATGGAATGTGGAATAGGAGAATATAGACCCCACACAACGTATAAATTATGTGAGAAATCTTTAAAGAATTCTGATAAAGAAAGAGATCTAGCAGTGGTTCTAGATAGAAAACTGTCACCTGAGGACCACATAAAGAACATTGTGCGAGGAGCCTATGGCACGCTTTCTAACTTCAGAATTGCTTTTAAATACATGGATGGTGAAATACTAAAGAAATTGTTCACGACTTTTGTTAGGCCAAAGCTAGAATATGTAGCGGTTGTGTGGTGCCCATATCTTAAGAAGCACATCAACACACTGGAAAAGATGCAAAGATATGCTACTAAGTGGCTCCCAGAACTGATGGGCAAGAGCTACGAGGAGAGGTTAGAGGCATTAAATATGCCAAAACTAGAAGACAGAAGAAAAAGACGAGATATGATCACTACGTTCAAAATAGTAACAGGAATTGTTAACATCGATAGGGAAGATTTCCTGAGACCTGGAACTTCAAGAACAAGAGGTCATAGATTTAAACTAACTAAACAAAGATGTCGAAGAAATATAAGAAAATTCACTTTCGCAAAAAGAGTGGTAGACGGTTGGAACAAGTTAGGTGAGAAGGTGGTGGAGGCCAAAACCGTCAGTAGTTTCAAAGCGTTATATGACAAAGAGTGATGGGAAGACGGGACACCACGAGCGTAGCTCTCATCCTGTAACTACACTTAGGTAATTGCACACACACACACACACACACACACACACACACACACACACACACACACACACACACACACACACACACACACACACACACACAAACACACACACACACACACACACACACCACACACACACACACACACACACACACACACACACACACACACACACACACACACAGGTGGTGGAGGCTGACTCCATACACAGTTTCAAATGTAGATATGATAGAGCCCAGTAGGCTCAGGAATCTGTACACCAGTTGATTGACAGTTGAGAGGCGGGACCAAAGAGCCAAAGCTCAACCCCCGCAAGCACAATTAGGTGAGTACAATTAGGTGAGTACAATTAGGTGAGTACACATACACACACACACACACACACACACACACACACGCTCTCCCAGAGGGTATAGACTCATTCCTCTCAATGTTTGCTGACGACGCCAAAATTATGAGAAGGATTAAGACAGAGGAGGACAGCTTGAGGCTTCAAGAAGACCTGGACAAGCTGCAGGAATGGTCGAACAAATGGCTGTTAGAGTTTAACCCAAGCAAATGTAATGTATTGAAGATAGGGGTAGGAAGCAGGAGACCAGATACAAGGTACCATTTGGGAGATGAAATACTTCAAGAGTCAGAGAGAGAGAAAGACCTGGGGGTTGATATCACGGCAGACCTGTCCCCTGAAGTTCATATCAAGAGGATAACATCAGCAGCATATGCCAGGTTGGCTAACATAAGAACGGCCTTTAGAAACTTGTGTAAGGAATCTTTCAGAACATTATATACCACATATGTCAGACCAATCCTGGAGTATGCGGCTCCAGCATGGAGTCCATATCTAGTCAAGCATAAGACTAAACTGGAAAAGGTTCAAAGGTTTGCCACCAGACTAGTACCCGAGCTGAGAGGTATGAGCTACGAGGAGAGACTACGGGAATTAAACCTCACTTCGTTGGAAGACAGAAGAGTTAGGGGGGGACATGATCACCACATTCAAGATTCTCAGGGGAATCGACAGGGTTGATAAAGACAGGCTGTTTAACACAAGGGGCACACGCACTAGGGGACACAGGTGGAAACTGAGTGCCCAAATGAGCCACAGAGATATTAGAAAGAACTTTTTTAGTGTCAGAGTGATTGACAAATGGAATGCATTAGGAAGCGATGTGGTGGAGGCTGACTCCATACACAGTTTCAAGTGTAGATATGATAGAGCCCAATAGGCTCAGGAACCTGTACACCTGTTGATTGACGGTTGAGAGGCGGGACCAAAGAGCCAGAGCTCAACCCCCGCAAGCAGAACTAGGTGAGTACAACTAGGTAAGTACACCCACACATGAACTAAGAGGCATGAGTTACGAGGAAAGGCTGCGGGAAATGCACCTTACGACACTGGAAGACAGAAGAGTAAGGGTAGACATGATCACAACCTACAAAATCGTCAGAGGAATCGACCGGGTAAACAAGGATAAACTATTCAACACTGGCGGGACGCGAACAAGGGGACACAGGTGGAAACTGAGTACCCACATGAGCCACAGAGACGTTAGAAGGAACTTTTCAGTGTCAGAGTAGTTAACAGATGGAATGCATTAGGCATGATGTGGTGGATGCTGACTCCATACACAGTTTTAAATGTAGATATGATAGAGCCCAGTAGGCTCAGGAATCTGTACACCAGTTGATTGACAGTTGAGAGGTGGGACCAAAGAGCCAAAGCTCAACCCCCGCAATGTAACATTGACAACCACTACTGCTGCCATTGTAACATTGGCTATGACTACCCAATGTAAAACTTGGTGAAATAGTCACCACTGTGACCTTCTATAATGAATACTAAACTAATAAATGTACACACTTCTTATCCTGAGTAACACTTCCTATCAGTTGCACTTGGTAACACTGTTATTGAACACTTGTAATATGAGCTGACATATGATGGTACACCGGATCAAAGGTACACTGTCAACAAGGAAATGCTACACAGGATTAAATACGCTGCCACCATCCTGCCTTTGACCACTGAGACTAATCAAGCAACGAGGCAAGAAACATTGCTTGGCTTGGAGAGTACTTTCTATAACTGTCATTAAATATGAGACGGTTGTCAGCCACGATAACCAAAAGATTCTAAGAGGATTCAACAATTGACACAGACGGGAAATTTAACATGAGTTTATTGAGATACCAAATTATACTAACACCACGATAATTCCTACTCTAACACTGGCAACAAGTTAAGAAATTTAGACATGGAACAAAATTACAGAGATCACACACATTACCTTAAACAAGCCCTCTGTCTCTCCGTCCGGTGGACACTGTCTCTCCCGGCCTGTGGATGATCGTCACAGAACCGGCCTCGATCCGGGAGCACCGTACTCTCTCCGGTCGTCCTACACTCTGTCTCACCCCTAGCTCTACAAGCCCCTATATACACCATTACAAAAGGGGGGGGGTGAAGATTTATTACACCAAGACGAGGTCGGCCACACTGGCACCAGCACTCAAAAATTCTCAAATTACGTGTGAGACTGACCCTTGACCTGGCCAAAAGGGGAGATCCAAGCATGTTTACACATGAGGATCTGGAGTCTACTCCCTTACCCTCTTGACAAGAGTATCATGAATTATTACATACTTGAAACTTTGCTGAATAAGACTAACCCAGGAATTTTTAATCAACATACAAGAAAACCGGAGGTCATCTGGGCTGACCTCTTGGAGCAGACCTCCATTGCTTGGCTTGGAGAGTACTTTCTATAACTGTCATTAAATATGAGACGGTTGTCAGCCACGATAACCAAAAGATTCTAAGAGGATTCAACAATTGACACAGACGGGAAATTTAACATGAGTTTATTGAGATACCAAATTATACTAACACCACGATAATTCCTACTCTAACACTGGCAACAAGTTAAGAAATTTAGACATGGAACAAAATTACAGAGATCACACACATTACCTTAAACAAGCCCTCTGTCTCTCCATCCGGTGGACACTGTCTCTCCCGGCCTGTGGATGATCGTCACAGAACCGGCCTCGATCCGGGAGCACCGTACTCTCTCCGGTCGTCCTACACTCTGTCTCACCCCTAGCTCTACAGGCCCCTATATACACCATTACAAAAGGGGGGGGGAAGATTTATTACACCAAGACGAGGTCGGCCACACTGGCACCAGCACTCAAAAATTCTCAAATTACGTGTGAGACTGACCCTTGACCTGGCCAAAAGGGGAGATCCAAGCAAGTTTACACATGAGGATCTGGAGTCTACTCCCTTACCCTCTTGACAAGAGTATCATGAATTATTACATACTTGAAACTTTGCTGAATAAGACTAACCCAGGAATGTTTAATCAACATACAAGAAAACCGGAGGTCATCTGGGCTGACCTCTTGGAGCAGACTTCCCTGGTTGAGAACTCTAGGGGGGGGGGGTCATGGGTGTTACAGCAAGCACAAATAGGTGAGTACAAATAGGTGAGTACACACACACTCACAAACACACACACACACACACACACACACACACACACACACACACACACACACACACACACACACACACACACACAAATAGTAGGCCAGCAACGGTAGGAGACACACGCGGTTAGCGAGGTCCGCGGAAATTCGTCAATTTCTCGGGACATTGAAGGATTATTGAGGCTAGATCAGAGTATTTGGCCTCTCGCAGTGTGTAGCTAGCAGGGTGCTACATAGCATAGGCATATCGCTAGCGATAGTGTGAAGAAATCAAAGTGGAGCTAGTGGATCACCGGTGCATAGTGTGGAGGACAGCGTAGAGCGACCTGACCTGACGGCCAGGTGGGTCGACCCGCCATGGAACTGGTGATTGTGTTTGTTGGGTGGTAATTGTGATCAGTGGTACAGTAAATTAGTGAACCACAACACAACGATACAGTGACTAACTCCAGAGATTTGTGTAGATAGAAGAAGAACTTAGTGAATCACTTAGTGGAAGGCGACGACGGAGCATCATCATCAACCATACAACGTCATTACTCATCTAGTTGTGTGAGCGGGAAACAGACTGGTATGTACCCTCTTTCTGGTCNTCTCGTCACAAAGGATGCTGCGAGAACAGTTGACAATAATATGTGAAATATATGCTCCAACCAGGGCATCTTAGAGCGAATAGAGGGCGTTCGGTCAAATATCCATATAACTAAATCTGAAGATAGCACACTCCTAGGAGCCCTCCTGGGGTTGAAAGCCATACATGATGTCCCTGATAAGAAAATCGCCGACCTTAAGGAGATGGATTGGAGGATTGAGGATATTGATGCTCATGATGCACTCTACCTCATCACCAGATGTCTGTCCCTCACCAGGTTAATCTACTTTCTGAGGTGTTCACCATCTTACAGTAGCCAAAAACTAGGTGAGTATGACCGGTTACTGAAATCAATGCTAGAAAAAGCCCTCAACCTCTCTCATGATGACCTATAGTGGAAACAAGCCATTCTTCCCTTAAGACTTCGGGGCCTCGGAGTTCGAACAGCAACGCAAATCGCTGTTCCAGCCTTCCTGTCCTCCTCATCGGCCTCCGACGACCTTGTGAAGGAAATTCTACCAGCCCACTTACATCAGCTGGCAGGTGTACATGATCCCAATTTTACACGCTGTGCCACCGAGTGGGCCTCTCGTGCAGGCCCATCACCTCAACCACCATCCCCAAAAGACCACAAGCAATCCAGCTGGAGTGGCCCCCATTGTAGACCTAGTTGTTGCAGAGTGCCTTGGTGCTGCAACAACACAACACGACATTGCTCGACTCACAGCAGTAGCCACCGCAAATGCAGGGGATTTCCTGTTAGCAACCCCATTGTCGGCAACTGGCACGCGTCTCACACCACACGCCCTCCGAATTGCTATGGCCCTCCGCCTTGCTGCCCCAATCCACACCAGATATAGGTGTATTTGCGGCGAGGTGGTGGCTGACAGGTACGGCCACCCATGGCCTACTCTGCCAAAGCACAGGTGGATGGCACTCGAGGCACAGTGAAGTTAACGACATCATCAACAGGAGCCTAACCACCACTGGATGCCCAGCTGAAAGAGAGCCGCGTTACCTAACGCCCTGTAACTCTGATGCTCTTATTGGTCGCCCAGATGGTACCACAGTGAACCCCTGGAAGAATGGCATGCAGTTGGTATGGGACTACATGTGCGTATCAAACCTGGCTAACACCTACATTGACTTCAGTGTTGAACAACCAGGTGGCGACGCTACCCACAGGGAATCAGCAAAATCCCTTAAATTCAGAGAACCGGATCAACACTACAATTTTGTCCCCATTGCTTCTGAGACATTCGGCGCCTGGAGTAAGAGTGCTAACAGTTTTTTTAAGAAATTGCATGCTAGGCTAATTGAAACAAGAAGCGGACCCTAGAGCTGCCAGCTTTCTTTTCCAGCACCTCAGTGTGGCGATACAGAGGGGAAATGCACACTGCATTCAGGGTTCCTGCCCGCCATCTGAGGAGCTGGAGGTACTTGACAACTTATGATTATCATCATTGTACCCTGTATGTAACTCCTTTTTTGTAACAAAACCTAAATAAAACAAATATATAGATGTATATATACAAACGATTGGGGGTGGTAGAAGAAGAAAATACTAGTGTTCAGTGAGAATACACAAGGTCTTCTCTCAATACACCTAATTTTCTTCTCCGAGGTTATGGGTCCCGACATTCGCACCAAAGTTGGTATCCTCATGTTACGACTCTGGGTTCTTTAGATGGAAACCAGAGGTCAAAATTTGAGCTTATTGAGCTACCATATAGTAAACACGCTTCGCGAGCTGCATATGTCGTATCTTCCCTGCCAGTCGTAAGACTATTCTTGTTTCTCAAAGAGTATTTAAAGATTGAGCTTGGGGTTGATTATTAAATAATAAAATAGGCACCAACTATGTTTACTAATACTGTCTAATCATTTGTAAAGTAAACCTGAGTAAACTTTGTATCGGGCGCCGGTATGATTAGTTGAACAGTCTGCCGGCAGCATTAGCCCACGGAGAAGGAGGGAGGCTCTCGCTCGCCCTTCTCTGCTGGCTGGCTGTGGTGGAAGGAAGTGCCTCTCCTTCCTCTTATTTATTTATTTCTGTGTCTTCGTCTGGTTAAGTCATCTTTGTTATTTTTTATGGTTACATTTTGGCATACCCTTGTTCTATGTGTAGAGTAGTATACCTGGGGCGTAGTGTTTTAAAGTGTTATTGTACTAGTTATTCCAAAGGGGGTCTCAGTGGAACCACGTGGTCCCCCTACCCTAAGCTGACGCTACTTCAAGTGTTTTATAGTAGAGCTTTACCCTAGCTTGTTTTCAGTGTAAAACCTTGTATCCTGTCTAAGTGGACCAAGGCTTTTAACGTAAGATTGTGTGGTAAAGTTAGTATTATATTGTTATTGGTGTGATTGTGTATGGGGGGTGTTGAGGGGTTAATAAATAAGTAAGTTTGAACAGAGTATCCCTTTTTCCTGTGGGGGAGTACAATAATCTATCTCTAGATTTACAGGGTGTAGTAGCAAGTATTTATTACTGTGGTTATTTTATTTTGGGGGCCGGGCCTTTTAGTTCTCCCATATCTTGATACCTCTGTATTCTACTTACCCTTACCCCTTAATAGTACCAGTTCCCCATAGTAAGCCCACCACCTTCCATAACACCTCACAACTTATAAATATTTTATATATATATATATATATATATATATATATATATATATATATATATATATATATATATATATATATATATATATACAACCAGACACCCCTCCCCACCCGTGCCAACCAGGCACCCCTCCCCACCCGTGCCAAAAACACTCACCGCAGGAAAGGTATCAACAGCAGAACCGAGGCATCCAAAATGAGAGCAACAGTCAGCAAGAAAATAGAAGAAGGCAACACAATAGGGGCAATCAGAGTCATCACCAGTGAAGACACAGTTGCCACCAGGGATGCCGATACAGCACAAGCCCTGAGGGAAAAACACCCACCTAGAGCTCCTCGTGACGACAGTGTTCCCCTAGTCGGTGTCACCAGAGCAGAACCCCTGTGTGTGCTCGAATCCATGGTGCATAAAGCAGCTTTATCCTTCCCACCAGGATCAGCAGGTGGGTTCACAGGACTAAGACCCAACCACATCAAACAAATGCTCAACCCTGCACTTGGAGACATTGCACAGGGCCTCCTGGTGGAACTAACAAGATTCGCCAACACATGTCTAGCTGGCAACATACCAGAGACCATACGGCCTCTCTTTTTTGGCGCTACCCTGTGTGCCCTGAGGAAAAAAGATGGAGGAATCAGACCGATAGCTGTGGGCAATTCACTCCGGCGTCTCGTCGCTAAGGCTGCTGCTCGAGCAGTTAGTCAGGCAGCAGCCGACATGCTGAAGCCAAAACAGCTTGGGTTTGACATTCCCCAAGGGTGTGAGGCAGCGGTTCATGCAGCTAGAGCCTACATTGCCAACATTACGGATGAAAAAGCCCTGATAAAGCTGGACTTCAAAAATGCTTTCAATCTGGTTAGAAGGGATGCAGTACTCAATGCGGTACATCGCCTTTTTCCTTCCCTCTACCCGTTTGTAAACTCATGCTACAGCAAGAATCAAACTCTGCTTTTTGGGGAACATGAAATCGAATCACAAGAAGGTGTCCAACAGGGTGACCCCCTTGCTCCTTTTCTTTTCTGCCTAGTCATCAAGGAAGTCACCGATAACCTGTCCAGTGAGCTCAACATTTGGTTTTTGGATGATGGTACTCTAGCCGGCTCCCCAGACTCACTCTTGGACGACATAAGAATAATTCAGGAGCAAGGAGCAAGCCTAGGCCTCACCCTGAACCCCTCCAAGTGCGAAATTACCTCCACCAACCAGCACATAATAGAGCA
This sequence comes from Procambarus virginalis, assembly GCA_020271785.1. Classification (NCBI taxonomy): domain Eukaryota; kingdom Metazoa; phylum Arthropoda; class Malacostraca; order Decapoda; family Cambaridae; genus Procambarus; species Procambarus virginalis. Next base: position 93,075 of record WNGS01001703.1, read on the forward strand.
AATAAAGGTTGTTTTGCCTGACATTCATACAACCAACCCTGAGGACAGCACACTCCTAGGTGCTCCTCTTGGAAGGAATGCCATCGACGAGATCCTTGGTAAGAAGATCACTGACCTGAAGAGGATGAACGAGAGGATTGAAGACATCGATGCCCATGATGCACTTTACCTCATCACCAGATGCTTGTCCCTCCCCAGGCTGACCTACTTTCTAAGATGTTCGCCATCTTTCAACAATATTAAATTAGAAGAGTACGACAGCTTGCTGAAATCAACACTAGAAAAAGCCCTCAATATTTCCCTCAGCGACTCACAGTGGAAACAGGCCTCCCTTCCTGTCAGACTCGGGGGCCTTGGCGTGCGCACAGCAACACAAATTGCTGTACCAGCGTTCCTGTCCTCTTCAGTGGGGTCTGACAACTTGGTGAAGGAAATCCTACCTGAGCACCTAGTTCAACAGGCAGGGGTACATGATCCCAGCTTCACAGACTGCACAACCAAATGGGTCTCTCTCGCAGGACCAGCACCCCAACCACCGCCTTCTGAAGCCCATAAGCAATCCAGCTGGGATCGCCCCATTGCCGACCAAGAAGCTGCGACTTTGCTAGAAGCTGCGACAACACCACATGACACTGCCCGACTTAGAGCTGTAGCAGCTCCCCATGCAGGCAATTTCCTATTAGCAACCCCAATGTCAGCAACCGGCACCCGTCTCACACCGCAGGCCCTCCGAATTGCCGTGGCTCTCCGTCTCGCTGCCCCAATCCACACCGAATACAGGTGTATTTGCGGCGAGGCAGAGGCCGACAGTTACGGACGGCATGGCCTTCTCTGCCAAAGGACAGGAGGATGGCATGCAAGACACGGCGAGGTCAATGACATTATTAAGAGAAGCCTTACCACAGCCGGTGTCCAGCAGAGAGAGAGCCCCGTTACCTAATGTCCCGCAACTCTAATGAGCCTGTTGGTCGCCCAGACGGAATCACGGTGAACCCCTGGAAGAATGGTAGACAGTTGGTGTGGGACTACACTTGCGTTTCAACTCTAGCCAATACCTATGTTGACTTCAGTGCTACTCAAGCAGGAGGAGCTGCCAATCACCGAGAAGCGGCCAAGTCACGTAAATACAGAGACCTTGAGCACCACTACAATTTTGTCCCCATTGCCTCAGAGACACTTGGTGCCTGGGGTAAAAGTGCTGCTAGCTTTTTGAAGGAGTTGGGGTCTAAGCTAATCGAAACAACTAGAGACCCTAGGGCTGCCTTTTTCTTTTTCAGCGCCTTAGTGTGGCAATCCAGAGAGGAAATGCTCACTGCATCCATGGTTCCTGCCCGCCATCTGAGGAGCTGGAGGAGCTATTCAACTTGTGACAAGCAGCCTTGTACCCTGCATGTAATCAATATTGTAACTTTTTTTGTGTAATGACATTTTCAAATAAATTAGATAAATATACACACATACCAAAAGAATAGGGGTGGTAGGAGAAGAAATATATATAATATA
>WNGS01001705.1:10729-33445 GCA_020271785.1 Procambarus virginalis
ATGAGTGGCGCTGCCCAATACTGTCACTATGGCGGTGTGTCCACTCACAGGATGAGTGGCGCTGCCCAATACTGTCACTATGGCGTGGTGTGTCCACTCACAGGATGAGTGGCGCTGCCCAATACTGTCACTATGGCGGTGTGTCCACTCACAAGGATGAGTGGCGCTGCCCAATACTGTCACTATGGCGGTGTGTCCACTCACAGGATGAGTGGCGCTGCCCAATACTGTCACTATGGCGGTGTGTCCACTCACAAGATGAGTGGCGCGCCCAATACTGTCACTATGGCGGTGTGTCCACTCACAAGATGAGTGGCGCTGCCCAATACTGTCACTATGGCGGGTGTCCACTCACAAGATGAGTGGCGCTGCCCAATACTGTCACTATAGCGGTGTGTCCACTCACAGGATGAGTGGCGCTGCCCAATACTGTCACTATGGCGGTGTGTCCACCACAAGAAGAGTGGTGCTGCCCAATACTGTCACTATGGCGGTGTGTCCACTCACAAGATGAGTGACGCTGCCCAATACTGTCACTATGGCGGTGTGTCCACTCACAGATGAGTGGCTGCCCAATACTGTCACTATGGCGGGTGTCCACTCACAGATGAGTGGCGCTGCCCAATACTGTCACTATGGCGGTGTGTCCACTCACAGATGAGTGGCGCTGCCCAATACTGTCACTATGGCGGTGTGTCCACTCACAAGATGAGTGGCGCTGCCCAATACTGTCACTATAGCGGTGTGTCCACTCACAAGATGAGTGGCGCTGCCCAATACTGTCACTATGGCGGTGTGTCCATCACAAGATGAGTGGGCTGCCAATACTGTCACTATGGCGGTGTGTCCACTCACAAGATGAGTGACGCTGCCCAATACTGTCACTATGGCGGTGTGTCCACTCACAAGACGAGTGGTCGCTGCCCAATACTGTCACTATGGCGGTGTGTCCACTCACAAGATGAGTGGCGCTGCCAATACTGTCACTATGGCGGTGTGTCCACTCACAAGATGAGTGACGCTGCCCAATACTGTCACTATGGCGGTGTGTCCACTCACAAGATGAGTGGCGCTGCCCAATACTGTCACTATAGCGGTGTGTCCACTCACAAGATGAGTGCGCTGCCCAATACTGTCACTATGGCGGTGTGTGTCCATCACAAGACGAGTGGCGCTGCCCAATACTGTCACTATGGCGGTGTGTGTGTGTCCACTCACAAGACGAGTGGTGCTGCCCAATACTGTCACTATGGCGGTGTGTGTCCACTCACAAGATGAGTGACGCTGCCCAATACTGTCACTATGCGGTGTGTCCACTCACAAGATGAGTGGCGCTGCCCAATACTGTCACTATGGCGGTGTGTCCACTCACAAGATGAGTGGCGCTGCCCAATACTGTCACTACTGGCGGGTGTGTCCACTCACAAGATGAGTGGCGCTGCCCAATACTGTCACTATGGCGGTGTGTGTCCACTCACAAGATGAGTGGCGCTGCCCAATACTGTCACTATGGCGGTGTTCCACTCACAAGATGAGTGGCGCTGCCCAATAAACTCCCTCGGGGCAAAATTTAACAAAATTTCCCTCGACAAAGAACTTAGAGAGTACGAAAGACTTTTAGTAAATTCCTTCCATAAGTTTCACAAATCCACAAGTGTGGCTTGTTACCCTATATTATGATTATGATTATTCTAATTACTTGAGCAACGGGAATGACTGAATAGTCAACTTGACTCGCAATACAACCGTAACAATTACGGGGTTTGAGCAGGTGTGTAGCTAGTTAGTTTAGTACATTTATTATGCACCACCATACCCATCCCGTGGACGGTAGTGGAAAGGGTTACAGAGGCACATAATGGGCTCAGGGTTTAGTAGAGCAGTGCAAATGTTACGTATGTAGAGATGGGGGGGGGGGGGGTGTAGGGGTTGAATCAAAGGAGGGAGTGGGGGGGGGGGGGGGGGGGGCGGGGGTGGGAAAAGGATGCCGGGACAGGAATTAAGCTTGCTGGGTTACCTCTCTCTTCCCCCTCCCACTTCCGCTACTGCCTCTGCTTCCGGCACTATAGTCCCTCCTGCTGCCACTACCGCTCACGGCTGGGGCACTTGCCCTACCGGTGCCACTGCCGCGTGAACCGTCATAAACAAGGCCATTCGTCCCGGGTGAGCCATTAACACTGCCACTCAATATCCATTCAGCAGTAACGGTGCCACGCAGCGTGAACCCTTCCTATGATGACACTGCCCTTCAGGGTTGCAACATACCTGCCACATACTGCGGCATTCTGGCATGTACCGCATACTCAGGAACACCAGCATGGCGCTACACGCGAGAGAGTCATCCTGGGCAGCGGGTACAGCTGGCCAGGAAGCGCGTGCCAAAGGCCGACCCCTTCCCAGCCTGGCACCAGTACCCGTCCGTCTTGTGGGACGAGTGCCTCCTGCCCTCATGTCACCTGCATGGCCTCTGTCAGGGCCACCATGACCTCTGCCAGGGCCACCATGACCTCTGCCAGGGCCACCATGACCTCTGCCAGGGCCACCACGCCCATCTTCAGGACCATCAAGGCATCTGACAGGGGCCACCACGCCATCTTCAGGACCATCAAGGCATCTGACAGGGCCAACGACATCTTCAGGGCCACCACGACATCTTCAGGGCCACCAAGACATCTTCAGGGCCACCAAGACATCTTCAGGGCCACCAAGACATCTTCAGGACCACAAGACATCTTCAGGACCACCAAGACATCTTCAGGACCACCAAGACATCTCAGGACCACCAAGACATCTTCAGGACCACCAAGACATCTTCAGGACCACCAAGACATCTTCAGGACACCAAGACATCTCAGGACCACCAAGACATCTTCAGGAACCCAAGACATCTTCAGGACCTCCAAGACATCTTCAGGACCACCAAGACATCTTCAGGACCACCAAGACATCTTCAGGACACCAAGACATCTTCAGGACCACCAAGACATCTTCAGGACACCAGACATCTTCAGGACCTCCAAGACATCTTCAGGACACCAAGACATCTTCAGGACCACCAAGACATCTTCAGGACCACCAAGACATCTTCAGGACCACCAAGACATCTTCAGGACCTCAAGACATCTTCAGGACCACCAAGACATCTTCAGGCCACCAAGACATCTTCAGGACCACCAAGACCTGTCCAAGACAATTGGACAGCGTGATCGGTCGAAGATAAGGATTAAGGAAACTCCAGAAAACCTTTTGGCTCATACGGGGCAGCTCTTATTGTAACTCATCATATATGTGTCTAACCTACGCTTGAAACAATCAAGTGATCCCAGTCTATCACGTTCCCCGGTAACCTGTTCCATAAGTCCTACAAAACCCTGTTACCAAACCAGTATTTACCCAGGTCTTTCCTGAATCTAAACTTATCCATTTAAATACATTGTTTCATGTTCGATTTTGTGTTCTATATTTAATACCTTACTCAATATTCCATGGGAATGGCAATTCATCCACTCGTATAGACAGTAGGACAGGAAGACGGGGGCCGAACTGACAGACAAGGATGGAGGCGCACTAAAACAGGAGACGGGGGTTGATTGACAGACGACAACGAAGAAGGGAAAGGAAACGACAGCCACAGACGGGAAGAAGCGAAAATGCATAGAAAAACAGACGGGAGGGGTGGGTTGGGTGGGGGGGGGGAGGGACAGACAGTCACGCAAGAGTAGGGGGGCAAGAAAGGGGTAACAAGCAAGGGGGAGGGGGGGGGGCAGACGGGCGGGATAAGGACAAGCAACGCATCCGTCCGTCAACATCCGCCCGTCAACACAACAAAATGGTCCCCATGTTTCCTCCAGCAGCAGCAGTGAGCTGGGCCGTCATCGCTCCCGCCTCCAACGTCAACAAAGCGATCGGAGATGAATATTAGTACCACAGAGGTGCTGGTTAAGGCGTCACTCCAAGTGCTTGTTACAAACTCATTAATAAGGATTATTTTGGTAATTGAATATTGTGAACACTATCCGGTGGACGAGAGAAGGAGAGAGAGAAGAGACGGGAGAGAGAGAGAGAGAGAGGAGAAGAGAGAGAGAGAGAGAGAGAGAGGAGATAGAGAGCAGGAGAGGAGAGAGAGACAGAGACACAGACAGAGAGATAGGAAAACAAGAGTGTGTGAGTGATGATCAAAAGGAAAATAGAGCACATGATTCCCTCTAATACATCTTTGAATGACTCCAGTTGCTTGTAGGTGACCTCGCTGAAAATAACTGTGGGCACCTAACAATAAAGGACAGAACAGTAACATAGACCGTTGTACTACAACTTACAGAGATTTATAAAGTTCACATAAGGTGAGTTCCAGTCAGATTAAAGGCATTAACAAGAAAAATTTATATATTGTGTTAGGATACAAAAGACACAATGGAAATGAGGTTGGTGGTGGTGAAGTATCGTACTGTAGCAGCGGAGGAGGTGAGGAGCCAGACACAACACCTGAATGACAATAAAAAGCCTCTGAAGTTAGTGTGAACTGATAAAAACACCTCCGTGAGCCCGGAAGGAGGCAGCGGTAGAAACTGGAGCAGCACTGGCAAAGGTTCACATCACTACTAGACAAAGAGGGGAACTGGCAAGTGGAAGACACCCACCGTTGTACCCATGGACCGAGACACATCAGAGTCCCGCAACTTTGACAAAGTTAGAAATTTGTCTCTGAAAACTGTCACCACCCTTGAGTCTAAATATGGTTCTTCACCCAGCAGTGTTAAAGTAATATTAAATCGGCCTTGCCACAAACGTCTAGGGTATCAACAGTCACTATAAAAACGAGTGAACAATATATTTGTGCTAAGGGGGACAAAACCTAACAATTAAATAGTACGTAAGACAAACAGAAACATTCTTTAACTTGCTTTAACATTAACATAAAACTTCTTAGTGAAGCATGAGCAATATCACCAGAACATGAATACGTAAAAGGGAATACATCTAACCAATCATCTAACCAGAGAAATAACAAAAAATATCCAGCACCAAAGGCTGATCTTAACCCATGTCTACCCTCGACCACCGCCTTCACGCTACTGCCGGATTACTGGCTCACCAGGACGGCGTCACCTCCCTAACTATCAACAGACTATTCAAACTGGGCAACTGCCCACGGAGGAATCATGAGCCTCGTAACACGAACTTCATACAATACATAGTGCTACACTATATAATCATATAATATACATATAATTCCTCATACTAGATACAATTTCTCATACTAATTAGAGAACAAGGCAGTAATGAATGAATCCTACAACGAATGAATGAGAACATAAATGAATCTTTAGCAAGATTCGTGACAAAAACGAAGATGTATTCAGAAAGGGCGAGTCGTCTTGCATGACAGAACTTGAGGGCGCCAAGCAACACAGAAAGCAACAAAAGCAACAAGAATGGACAGGCTGTGTCTTCCTGGATTGCCAGAAACCAACTGATACAATTCCCAAAAGCTACACCATAAGCCCATCATGGTACAGTGGGTAGTGCGTGTTTCTGGCAAGTCCAGTAGACTCCCACCCATAGGATTTAGAATTTTCTCATAGATAAATTACGTCATTGTGATTCCATCGTGCAAACGTCAACACAAGTGAGAGAATAAAAAGCCAGACGTGAGCTGAACTGGGCGCGAGTACCTCTCAGAAAAGAAAGAATCTGCATATGTTTTATTGATGGTTATAGAAATGGCTAGTCGATTTCAACCCAGACAAATACAAGGGAATGAAACTTGTATTTGTTGCATGCTCTTGTATGCAACAGTAAGAGAGAGAAGGTCCTGGGAGTAGACGTGGCCAAAACCCCAGCACCGAGGCTCAATAAATACGGCAACACATTCGCGAAACTTGAAAACTAAAAATAACATTTAGGGGCCTAGGAAAGGAGCTTTCAAAATAATATTTACGACATTGGTGAAGCCCATTCTTGAAATACCAACCCTGCGAGGAACTCTCACATAAAAAAAGCATAAAGCCAAACTAGAAAAGTCAGGAGATAAGGAGTGAGGGTCGTAACAGATCGGGCTGAGTGAGGTGGACCTCGCCACTCTCCATGAGAGACGGAATACAGGAGACATGATCACGGCATATAAGATTCGCAGGGGGAATTCACAAGGTCAATATAAAATATAATTTCCTATAAGACAGGCTAGACAACAAGGGCGCATGGATGGATATTTGGGGCGCAGATTGGTCACAGGAATGTTAGAAACAAGTTCTTTTAGCGTAAGGGAAGTGAAGGAGTAAGTCAATGAGAAGGTAGAGTGGTTTACAGTCTACCACCCACCAAACCAGGGTGTACACACAACACCACCAACACTGGGAGTGTGTACAACACCACTGGGGGGTGTACCACACCCACTGGTGGGTGTACACGCCACCACCAGAAACACCTACACCACTCCCCACCACCCTACCATACCAGCGGGGTAGGACACGCTGCCACCTGAGATACACCTTCTTCCCGTATTATGCAAGAATGATGGTGACATGAATGAGGAAAACCCAAAACACCGACACAGCCCGTGCCTCACCTCATGGAGAAAACACCGCCCGCCGGCCCACGGCGCCCACTGAGACGGAAAAGAGACGGACGACACGACAGGAAACAGACGCGACGCAGACAGAGAAGCCACAGCAACACTAAACTCTACCTACCAAATTTTAATTAGATTTAAATGTACTGAGTAGTGACGTGTGGTGTGAGGGAGGCCGCAGCCACCACGCGCCCGGACCGGACAAAAAAAGCCAAGTTCCTTCTCACAGCGTACTGAATACATTCCAATGTTAATTTACATACGTATTTTAGCAACAAAACGAGAGCAAGGGTAAACAAACATCCGGGAGGCTTGAATTACACAAATCTAAACATACACACTGGTATCTCCCTCTCTATATACACTGTATCTCCCTCTCTTATACACTGGTATCTCCTCTCCCCCATACATGGTATCTCCCTCTCTATATACACTGGTATCTCCCTCTCCCCATACACTGGTATCTCCCTCTCTATATACACTGGTATCTCCCTCTCCCCCATACACTGGTATCTCCCTCTCCCCCATACACTGGTATCTCCCCTCTCCCCCCATACACTGGTATCTTCCTCTCCCCCATACACCTCACTCTATACACAGGTATGTGTCCAACATTGTGGTTGCCCAGGCCACCAACCAGACGTCCTGGTCAGAGAGCACAAAACACCTGTTCTGAAGTATGTGTGTTATCTGACCTCTACACCAATCAACTGAGGCTTTGAAAGGTGGGATCAAAGAGCTGGAGCTCATCCAGCGCAAGTACTCCCAATGAGTACATTTACCGACCCCCGTTGACATCAGTGATCACCTCATAGTGACGTCAAGGGGTAATAATTCAGTCATCGTTCGCCCTTGTTGACATCATTGACATGGAGTTTACCTGTAGTGTGATCCGGGAGTTCTCCTACTCCCCGAGCCCGGCCCGAGGCCAGGCTCGACTTGTGATAACTTGGTCCAACAGGCTGTTGCTTGGAGCGGATCGCAGGCCCCACATATCCACCACAACATGCAGATATCCACGACCTCCTAGAGACACTAAAGATAAATTCCAATTACTTACCTCCAGCGACTCAGCTCCGGCCACACCACCGCCACACCCCGCCTTCCCCGGCATCAGTACTCACCTGTAAGGAGATAACACATAACTTAAATTATATATATATATATATATATATATATATATATATATATATATATATATATATATATATATATTAAATATATATATACTCCCCCACAACCACCATCACATTGACAATTTTTAACATGAAGAAACACCTCTAACCTTAAAATAGTAAATTAACATCGTCAGCGGCACGCTCGAGGAAACATTAGTATGAATGTAAACATTAGTATGAATGTAAACATTAGTATGAATGTAAACATTAGTATGAATATAAACACTAGTATGAATATAAACACTAGTATGAATGTAAACACTAGTATGAATGTAAACATTAGTATGAATGTAAACATTAGTATGAAGGTAAACATTAGTATGAATGTAAACATTAGTATGAATGTAAACATTAGTATGAATGTAAACATTATTATGAAGGTAAACATTAGTATGAATGTAAACATTAGTATGAATGTAAACATTAGTATGAATGTAAATATTAGTATGAAGGTAAACATTAGTATGAATGTAAACATTAGTATGAATGTAAACATTAGTATGAATGTAAACATTAGTATGAAGGTAAACATTAGTATGAATGTAAACATTAGTATGAATGTAAACATTAGTATGAATGTAAACAGTAGTATGAATGTAAACACTAGTATGAATGTAAACATTAGTATGAATGTAAACATTAGTATGAATGTAAACATTAGTATGAATGTAAACATTAGTATGAATGTAAACATTAGTATGAATGTAAACAGTAGTATGAATGTAAACACTAGTATGAATGTAAACACTAGTATGAATGTAAACATTAGTATGAATGTAAACATTAGTATGAAGGTAAACATTAGTATGAATGTAAACATTAGTATGAATGTAAACATTAGTATGAATGTAAACATTAGTATGAATGTAAACATTAGTATGAATGTAAACATTAGTATGAAGGTAAACATTAGTATGAAGGTAAACATTAGTATGAAGGTAAACATTAGTATGAATGTAAACATTAGTATGAATGTAAACATTAGTATGAATGTAAACATTAGTATGAATGTAAACATTAGTATGAATGTAAACATTAGTATGAATGTAAACATTAGTATGAATGTAAACATTAGTATGAATGTAAACATTAGTATGAAGGTAAACATTAGTATGAAGGTAAACATTAGTATGAAGGTAAACACCTTGAAGACGGAGCTATAGTCTTCCCGGCGTGGCTCCTACTTTGATAATTACTTATTTGTAAACATCTTGAAAATCTTAATTTTTCACATCATGAATTTCTTGGACGGTGTTGCTACTTTGCGAATTTGTTCAGTTTAACTGCATCTGAAACAGTAAACTGTTGTGCGTTGCATCTTGGGAAAGGTCTTTCGATGTTCAAGAGTGATATTAATGAACACGTGCAAACGGTACCAGATCAACCAGGCTGTGGTTCCCACGGCAGAGTGCGTGCAGAGGCGGCCAAAAGCCTGCTTAACGGTTGGGCCAACCGCACTCCTCTGCACGCAATCAGACCGCGGAGGACATTGATCCTAGGAACCCACTCGAAATAACCTCAAGGCGGCCAGGCTATGAAGGTAGCCAGGTTATCGCCAGACATTAGAGATGCTAATAAGTAAGGTGACTCAGGTGTGGTAGGGAACTGCACACAGACAGACAGACACTAGCGGCAGACGCCGGTGTCCGGACAGAAGCCAGAGGCAGCACCAATAGGTGTAATACGAGCGTCTAACATTACTACCAGCGCACCTCAAGGCTCCCTCCTGGGACCATTATTACTCTTATTATACACAATGAGTAAATGCAAGTGAAAGCAAATTAGCAGATGCTGCTATATTTGAGCGCATTATGCGGCCACCACTCGACAGAGAAGCGGCAAATGTAGTTTAATATAAATACTATATTTATATTAAATGCTAAGCCCTGATGCTAAGAAAATTTAGAGGTATAGAAGCCTAAATCAGAAGATAGTAAATACAGAATATGCGGTCATATTCAATGAGACATGTTAATATAAATACTAACATTTAAGTTTAGGATATATATTTTCTTTGGAAATTAAGAGTGTTTACTTCTGGAAGAAATTGCAGGTGAGAACAAGATGAAATCACAAAAAGAGTTTTTCTTATATAAGTTCAAGTTCATCTTTGCCCTTGTGAGGCCCCGCCAGTATATTGTTGTACATTGATCTTAATACTATATAGAGAAAGACGACTTCCTTATAAACCTTGCTTGCTAACACAAGACTATATTATTATATATATATAACTATAAAACTATATTATTATTAATAGCTCAATATACTGTACATTCTCAATACAACGCGTTGAGTAAAGGGCGAAAATGAGTAGTATAGAGACTTATAAAACGGTTTAACTATGGTTATATAAATAGGGTTTAGGTAAAACTATGGGTTCAAAGGAAGAGTCAGGATTTAAACAAATAAAAATGGAAACACTGGCGGGCAAACAGGGTTACAGGAAAACAATGGCGGGCAAACAGGGATACAGGAAAACACTGTATTTCCCAGAAAATTCCCAGAAAAGGCGGAGGCCTAGCATAGGCCACTAGGCTCTGGGAGCGAGCGTAGGGGCGCACCTCGTCCTCCTAAGGTTTCCCAACGTCAAGAAAACGGTCATATTAAAGTATCCTTATCCTAACCTACACAAATTTTATACAATAATTATTTTCAATGCCAAAATTCCATTCCATTTAATATTACAAGCTACTTCAGACATAAATTGCGATGGGTTATTTAAGGACTGCAGAGCACTTTTAGTCACAGAATATCACTCCACCACCGTTGAGCTTAAGGTACTGAGTGGCTAGATAAATACCCAATAGTTCAGTCTGTGTCGTGCTTGACCAGTTGTTCAATCTCGAACAACGGGTTTTGGCCTTATGTAACGCATACGTGCGAAAAGCGACGTTCTTTGTAAGAGGACAGGTGAAGAACAGAAGAACAATGTAAGAGTGTGTGAAGAACAGGCGGCTCTCCTGCCCCACAACGCTTGTGCAACTGACGTTAACCATATGTTCGTATACACTGCTACTGCAACACGAGCAATGGGAAACATGTCGAGTATGTTGTATACCATACAATACCATGTACCATATATTATTAGGGAGCCGGTCGGCCGAGCGGACAGCACGCTGGACTTGTGAGCCTGTGGTCCTGGGTTCGATCCCAGGCGCCGGCGAGAAACAATGGGCAGAGTTTCTTTCACCCTATGCCCCTGTTACCTAGCAGTAAATAGGTCCTGGGTGTTAGTCAGCTGTCACGGGCTGCTTTCTGGGGGGGTGAAGGCCTGGTCCAGGACCGGGCCGCGGGGACACTAAAAGCCCCGAAATCATCTCAAGATAACCTCAAGAAGATACCCGTAATGTATGAGTTCAATCAAGTATACCAGTATACCATACTATACAGTATAACACTTGGGTTTATGGTGACTACTCTTAGATGATGAGAGAAACATTGCTTTACAGAAAGAGTATATCAACAACATATAACGTACTTTTTCCTATATAAAATAATGTATCTAAATCATTGTACTCTACATAATTTATTAAAGAATACTAGACACAAATGCATCAATTTCCTGTAAAATATTACTGTTTAGAGAGATGCATCAATCTGCTGTGCACTTCTTTTTTGAATGTTTATAATATCATAATTCTGAGACAATGTTCAGTTCTAATTACAATCATGATTAAAATTATAGGAAATTTTATATTGTGAAAATGTATTATTAATTATTTTTATAAAAGTGCAAAAGTGAGGTATGAATGTTGGTCTTTGCTCTTGTTAATTGTTTCATTGGTATTAATGGCATGTTCCAGTGGTATTTTGTATGTCATTGTTATTATCAGATTGTTTCATTGTTATTAGGGGATTGTTCGTTTGTTATTAATGTGACTTTCATTATTATTTATATGGCTATTTCATTGTAATTATTGTGATTATTTTATTGTTCTTGCTGAGATTCCTTCATTGTAATTGTTTTATTATTATTAATGTGATTGATCCAGTTAATAATGTGATTATTGACCACAATTATTACTTTTATTATTTCATACTTTATTACTCTTTTTGTCAGCAATATTGACATTTATTAAGTAATAATTTATTAGGCTTACTCACGATGAAATATACCATTGTATAAATGTAATATATGTAACAGGTCAGAAAGATGTAGCACCCTTGTAGTCTAGGGGGTGATGTAGCACCTTTGTAGTCTAGGCGTGTTGTAGCACCCTTGTGGTCTAGGGCGTGATGTAGCACCCTTGTAGTCTAGGGGGTGTTGTAGCACCCGTGTGGTCTAGGCGTGATGTAGCACCCGTGTGGTCTAGGGGTGTTGTAGCACCCGTGTGGTCTAGGGCGTGTTGTGGCACCCGTGTGGTCTAGGGCGTGTTGTAGCACCCTTGTGGTCTAGGGCGTGATGTAGCACCCTTGTAGTCTAGGGCGTGATGTAGCACCCTTGTAGTCTAGGGCGTGATGTAGCACCCTTGTAGTCTAGGGGGTGATGTAGCACCATTGTAGTCTAGGGCGTGATGTAGCACCCTTGTAGTCTAGGTGTGATGTAGCACCCTTGTAGTCTAGGGCGTGATGTAGCACCCGTGTGGTCTAGGGCGTGATGTAGCACCCGTGTGGTCTAGGGCGTGATGTAGCACCCTTGTAGTCTAGGGCGTGATGTAGCACCCTTGTGGTCTAGGGTGTGTTGTAGCACCCTTGTAGTCTAGGGCGTGATGTAGCACCCTTGTAGTCTAGGGCGTGATGTAGCACCCTTGTGGTCTAGGGCGTGATGTAGCACCCTTGTAGTCTAGGGCGTGATGTAGCACCCTTGTAGTCTAGGGCGTGTTGTAGCACCCGTGTGGTCTAGGGGGTGTTGTAGCACCCGTGTGGTCTAGGGCGTGTTGTGGCACCCGTTGTAGTCTAGGGCGTGTTGTAGCACCCTTGTGGTCTAGGGCGTGATGTAGCACCCTTGTAGTCTAGGGCGTGATGTAGCACCCGTGTGGTCTAGGGCGTGATGTAGCACCCTTGTAGTCTAGGGCGTGATGTAGCACCCGTGTGGTCTAGGGCGTGATGTAGCACCCTTGTAGTCTAGGGCGTGATGTAGCACCCGTGTGGTCTAGGGCGTGATGTAGCACCCTTGTGGTCTAGGGCGTGATGTAGCACCCTTGTGGTCTAGGGCGTGATGTAGCCCGTGTGGTCTAGGGCGTGATGTAGCACCCTTGTAGTCTAGGCGTGATGTAGCACCCGTGTGGTCTAGGGCGTGATGTAGCACCCTTGTGGTCTAGGGCGTGATGTAGCACCCGTGTGGTCTAGGGCGTGTTGTAGCACCCTTGTAGTCTAGGGCGTGATGTAGCACCCTTGTGGTCTAGGGTGTGTTGTAGCACCCGTGTGGTCTAGGGCGTGTTGTAGCACCCTTGTAGTCTAGGGCGTGTTGTAGCACCCTTGTAGTCTAGGGCGTGATGTAGCACCCTTGGTCTAGGGCGTGATGTAGCACCCTTGTGGTCTAGGGGCGTGTTGTAGCACCCGTGTGGTCTAGGGCGTGTTGTAGCACCCTTGTGGTCTAGGGCGTGATGTAGCACCCTTGTGGTCTAGGGCGTGATGTAGCACCCTTGTGGTCTAGGGCGTGTTGTAGCACCCTTGTGGTCTAGGGCGTGATGTAGCACCCGTGTGGTCTAGGGCGTGTTGTAGCACCCTTGTGGTCTAGGGCGTGTTGTAGCACCCTTGTAGTCTAGGGCGTGATGTAGCACCCTTGTGGTCTAGGGCGTGATGTAGCACCCTTGTGGTCTAGGGTGTGTTGTAGCACCCGTGTGGTCTAGGGCGTGTTGTAGCACCCTTGTAGTCTAGGGCGTGTTGTAGCACCCTTGTAGTCTAGGGCGTGATGTAGCACCCTTGTGGTCTAGGGCGTGATGTAGCACCCTTGTGGTCTAGGGCGTGATGTAGCACCCTTGTGGTCTAGGGCGTGTTGTAGCACCCTTGTGGTCTAGGGCGTGATGTAGCACCCTTGTGGTCTAGGGCGTGATGTAGCACCCTTGTGGTCTAGGGCGTGTGTGTAGCACCCTTGTGGTCTAGGGCGTGTTGTAGCACCCTTGTGGTCTAGGGCGTGTTGTAGCACCCTTGTAGTAGGGCGTGATGTAGCACCCGGTGGTCTAGGGGGTGTTGTAGCACCCTTGTGGTCTAGGGCGTGATGTAGCACCCGTGTGGTCTAGGGGGTGTTGTAGCACCCTTGTGGTCTAGGGGGTGTTGTAGCACCCTTGTGGTAGGGGGTGATGTAGCACCCTTGTGGTCTAGGGGTGATGTAGCACCCGTGTAGTCTAGGGGGTGTTGTAGTACCCGTGTGGTCTAGGGGGTGTTGTAGCACCCGTGTGGTCTAGGGGGTGTTGTAGCACCCGTGTGGCAGGCAGGTATCAAGCACCACGTGCTGGTAGCCTGGTTCAGGCCTCCGCCCCGTCTCTGGGGACCAATTAAAAAGTGGCCGATTTACCAGCTCAGAGTTGATCTTCGCCATCCCCGAGGTGAGTCCCTGTGTGTGTACTCCCCTAGTTGTGCTGGCGGGGGTTGAGCTCTGGCTCTTTGGGCCCACTTCTCAACTGTCAATCAACTGACGTACAGATTCCTGAGCCTACTGGGCTCTATCATATCTACATTTGAAACTGTGTATGGAGTCAGCCTCCACCACATCACAGCCTAATGCATTCCACCTGTTAACTACTCTGACATTGAAAAAGTTTTTTCTAACGTCTCTGTGGCTCATGTGGGTACTCAGTTTCCACCTGTGTCCCCTTGTTCGCGTACCACCAGTGTTGACTAGTTTATCCTTATCTACCCGGTCGATTCCCCTGAGTATTTGTAGGAAGTGATCATGTCTCCCCTTATTCGTCTGTCTTCCAGTGTCGTAAGGTGCATTTCTCGCAGCCTTTCCTCGTAACTCATGCCTCTTAGTTCTGGGACTAGTCTAGTGGCATATCTTTGAACTTTTTCCAGCTTCGTCTTGTGCTTTACAAGGTACGGGCTTCATGCTGGGGCTGCATACTCCAGGATTGGTCTTACATATGTGGTATACAAGATTCTGAATGATGACACAGGTTCTTGAACGCTGTTCTGATGTTAGCCAGCCTCGCATATGCCGCAGACGTTTTCTTTTTATGTGGGCTTCAGGAGACAGGTTTGGCGTGATATCAATTCCTAGATCTTTTCTTTGTCCATTGGGTGTGATATCAACTCCTAGATCTTTCTCTGTCCGTCCGTGTGTGTGTGTGGTGGTGTGTGGTGTGTGTGTGGGTGTGTGTGTGTGTGTGTGTGTGGTGTGTTGTGTGTGTGTGTGTGTGTAATTACCTAAGTGTAGTTACAGGATGAGAGCTACGCTCGTGGTGTCCCGTCTTCCCAGCACTCTTTGTCATATAACGCTTTGAAACTACTGACGGTCTTGGCCTCCACCACCTTCTCCCCTAACTTGTTCCAACCGTCTACCACTCTGTTTGCGAAAGTGAATTTTCTTATATTTCTTTGGCATCTGTGTTTAGCTAGTTTATATCTATGACCTCTTGTTCTTAAAGTTCCAGGTCTCAGGAAATCTTCCCTATCGATTTTATCAATTCCTGTTACTATTTTGTATGTAGTGATCATATCACCTCTTTTTCTTCTGTCTTTTAGTTTTGGCATATTAATGCTCTAACCTCTCCTCGTAGCTCTTGCCCTTCAGTTCTGGGAGCCACTTGTAGCATGTCTTTGCACCTTTTCCAGTTTGTTGATGTGCTTCTTAAGATATGGGCACCACACAACCGCTGCATATTCTAGCTTTGGCCTAACAAAAGTCGTGAACAATTCTTTAGTATATCGCCATCCATGTATTTAAACGCAATTCTGAAGTTGGAAAGCGTGGCATAGGCTCCTCGCACAATATTCTTTATGTGGTCCTCAGGTGATGTTAGTTTCTATCTATAGAACCACCCCTAGATCTCTTTCTTTATCAGAATTCTTTAAAGATTTCAGATAAAGTGTGTGTGTGTGTGTGTGTGTGTGTGTGTGTGTGTGTGTGTGTGTGTGTGTGTGTGTGTGTGTGTGTGTGTGTGTGTGTGTGTGTGGTGTGTGAATACCGGAGAGCATAAAAACATGAGGTGGTGTTATGAGTGATGTGTTTATGATAGCGAGGTGTTGTGTATAAGGCAGAGGAGGAAGGCAGGACCATATAGAGGGCGTGGGCGTGCTGGGACCCGCTCTCGCCCCGTGGCTACGCGACTCTTCCCGCGCTGGCTAAATAAGATGACCATTTTGGTCATTTGACCCGCTCATACTGGCCATTTGACCCGCTCATACTGGCCATTTGACCCGCTCATACTGGCCATTTGACCCGCTCATACTGACCATTTGACCCGCTCATACTGCCCATTTGACCCGCTCGTATGATATTTGACCCGCTCATACTGGCCATTTGACCCGCTCATACTGACCATTTGACCCGCTCATATGACCATTTGACCCGCTCATACTGACCATTTGACCCGCTCATATTGGCCATTTGACCCGCTCATACTGCCCATTTGACCCGCTCATATTGGCCATTTGACCCGCTCATACTGACCATTTGACCCGCTCATATTGGCCATTTGACCCGCTCATATTGGCCATTTGACCCGCTCATTCGCATCATAAATACATGTTTCTTGCACAGATTTAGTTCTAAGCAACAAGAGTGGTGAGTGGCCGTTGGGTCGGACGTTGCAGACATCAATCAATCACTGTGAGCAACATAAAAGTTAAGCGTGCAGTAACCTGCAATGTTACTGTGCTTTCCCCTTCACCTGGGCTCTGGGAGACTCGAACCCCGGACCGTTTTTATACCCCCCCCGTGCTCTTACTCATGTCCCCCCCCCCCACTCCGCGCAAGCCCACAGCATTTATTAACTAAAAAAAAAAAAAAAAAAAAAAAAAAAAAAAAAAAAAAAAAAAATTCTTAACTTCATTCGCGCAAGGAGACGAGTGAGGGCACGCGCGCGCGCGCACACACACATATAGGGTTGTGGCCTGGGGGTTGATATCACGCCAGATGTGTCCTCTGAAGCCCATATCAAGAGGATAACATCAGCGGCATATGCCAGGTTGGTTAACATAAGAACGACCTTTAGAAACTTGTGTAAGGAATCTTTCAGGACATTATATACCACATATGTCAGACCAATCCTGGAGTATGCGGATTCTAACGTCACAGAGACGTTAGAAGGAATTTTTTCAGTGTCAGAGTAGTAGACGAATGGAATGCATTAGGAAGTAATGTGGTGGAGGCTGACTCCATACACAGTTTCAAGTGTAGATATAATAGAGCCCAGTAGGCTCAGGAATCTGTACACCAGTTGATTGACGGTTGAGAGGCGGGACCAAAGAGCCAAAGCTCAACCCCCACAAGCACAACTAGGTGAGTAAAAATAGGTGAGTACACGCACACGCGCCCGCGCCAGCATAAAGCACACACACACACAACCCATATACAGGTGCACACAATACCCCTACCGCCCCCCCCCGCTCCATCACCCCCCTATCCTTTCCCACTAATACCCCCCCCCCCCTACCCGTGAACCTTCACAATTCCTGGAAGAAACCAATAGCCTCAAGTGGATTATTTTCTTGCGAGGCGTGTATGTGGTGGCAAGTTAGTGTTGAGGGGTGAGGAAGGCTCCCTGTGGCAGGTGTGAGAGGCCACATGTGAAGGGAGAGGAGCCAGGTGTGTCGACGTGAATCCCCCCCCCCACCCCTCCAAGAGCTCGCCTAGGTACTGCGCCCCAACCCTACGCCGCCGCCGCCGCCTCCACAACTCTCTCTGCAACACCGAGGAGCGTCTGCCACCCACCTGTGTGTCTATCCTCCCCTACTCGTCCCCTATCACCAGTTACGTGTGCCTAGAGGCTGTCAAGAGCACCCTGCGGGGCTCTATAGTTCGTCTCGTTTGCAAAAAAAGAATGGGGATTTGCCTCCCCTGCCTCGGGTAGTTCAGTAGCAACAACAACTCAGGGCCTGATCTTTGGATGCCCCGGCTTGCTACATTTCTCCAGCCTGACGCTCCTCTCTGAGTGATTCTCTTTCTCCCTATGTCAGTTGCTCTTTAATACGCAATTCAGTTACCGCAGTTCGCCTCACTAATTCACTAGCATTTTTATGCCAATTGGCAACAGTATCGAATGCTTTCTGACAGTCTAGGAAAATGCAGTCTACCCAGGATTGCATTTTCGTCTTTACCTCGGTCAAGATATGATTTCCACCCGTCTAAACCCACGTTGTTCTTCCATGGCAGAGTTTGTCCTCTCAAGGCGCCAGCAAGAATCTTCCCGACGTCTTCCTAAAGTATCTCTTGTGATCAATGACTCTTAATGATGGTGGTGAAGTGCTTTCTGCCTCCCCCCCCCGCCCCCCCACCTTCCTTAACGACGGGAATCATATCTGACTTTCTCTAGATGTCTGGGAGTTTAAATGTTTCTCGAGTTTGTTGATATTCGATGGTGGTGATGGTAGTGGGATCAGTGCCGGTGTTTGTGATGGTAATGATAGTGGTATTAGTGGTGGTAATGGTGCTGTTAACAGTGGTAATGGTGGTGGTGGTAGTGGTAGTAACAGTGCTGGTGATGGTATCAGCAGTGTCAATGCTAGGCAGCATGAGTAGATATGATTGGGGAGGGGGTGATGGGGAAGGATGGGAAGGGGTGATGGGGGAGAGGGGCAGGACAGGTGTAGGAAATTGTAAGTAACACTGTAAATGGGGGGGGGAGGAGGAACAGGGGGGTGGTGTGCAAAAGTTCGTAATTGAGCTAATAAGAAAAGAGTTAGAGGAAAGAGACGAGAGAGGCTGAGATTGAAGATATAATTGGGAGTGAGAGTGAGGGAAGGGAGTGGGAGGGTGAGGGGGGGAGTGAGAGGGGGAGTGGGAGGGGGAGTGAGAGGGGGGAGAGCATCATATGGAGGAACAAAGCCAGCTAGTGTCTGGCCAACAGGTCGGGGTCCCGGGACCATATGGCCTCTTCAACACTAATCCTCACTGAGCACCAGCCTTCCACCTCTCGCAAGAATAACATCAGCGGCATACGCGAGGCTGGCTAACATCAGAACAGCCTTCAGGAACCTGTGTAAGGAATCCTTCAGAACCTTGTATACAACATATGTAAGACCAATCCTGGAGTATGCGGCCCCAGCATGGAGCCCGTACCTTGTCAAGCACAAGACGAAGCTGGAAAAAGTTCAGAGGTATGCCACTAGACTAGTCCCAGAACTAAGAGGCATGAGTTACGAGGAAGGCTGCGTGAACTGCACCTCACGTCGCCGGAAGACAGAAGAGCTCGGGGAGACATGATCACCACATACAAAATTCTCAGGGGAATTTACAGGGTTAGGTTATCTTGAGATAATTTCCCCGCAGCTCGATCCTCGACCAGGCCTCCTTTTTGTTACACACACCACTAGGAAGCAGCCCATAGCAGCTGTCTAACTCCCAGGTACCTATTTACTACTAGGTGAACAGGTGCATCAAGGTGAAAGAAACTGTCCATTTGTTTCCGCCTCCACCGGGGATCGAACCCGGAACCTCAGGACTACGAATCCGAAGCGCTGTCCACTCAGCTGTCAGGCCCCTCAAGGTAAACAAGGATGGGTTATTTAACACAAGGGGCACACGAACAAGGGGACACAGGTGGAAACTGAGTACCCACATGAGCCACAGAGACGTTAGAAAGAACTTTTTCAGTGTCAGAGTGGTTAACAGATGGAGTGCATTAGGAAGTGATGTGGTGGAGGCTGACTCCATACACAGTTTCAAATGTAGATATGATAGAGCCCAGTAGGCTCAGGAATCTGTACACCTGTTGATTGACAGTTGAGAGGCGGGACCAAAGAGCCAGAGCTCAAGCCCCGCAAGCACAACTAGGTGAGTACACACACACACACACACACACACACACACACACACACACACACACACACACACACACACACACACACACACACACACACACCTGGCCACCTTTTGGCCCGTCATTGGCCAGTCAGTGACCCACACCTGGACCGTCCCTAATCACCCCCTGGCCAGACCCTGACCTACCCCCTGGGGTCCCTCAATGTCCTCCCCCCCCTTCTCATATCACTTCCAAGAGGCTTCACCTGATAATCACCTTACCATGCCGCCTGCAACAGGAGCCGTACACGTACCACCATTAGAGCACCAGGTGTTACCATCGCAGCTAGCTCAGAGCCGCCCTTAAACACCTGTGGGCGTCTACAACACCTGTTGATACACACTTCTACAAGTACTCACCTATTTGTGCTTGTGGAGGTTGAGCTTTGGCTCTTTGGTCCCGCCTCAGACAAGTGTAACCTTTGCTCTGTAAACATCTTAAATATTTACGACAACATCAATGTGATTGAAAATGAAAATACTCAAGCTAGGTGAACAAACCCACAAGGGCCGTGACGAGGATTCGAACCTGCGTCCGAGAACATCCCAGATGCTGCCTTAATCGACTGAGCTACGACATGGCTACCGTGTCATAGTCTCCACCACACACCATGTGTGGGTGTAAAGTAACTAAGCTACGATTACTCTCTTCTGCAGGGTGCTGGGAGTGTGTGTAAGGTTCTTTACATGCAATTCGAAATATGTGGATGTCTATAGGTGAATACTGTGTAGCATAAAGTAGCGGGTAGCCGGCGGCTGAGCGGACAGAACACTGGACGCGTGATCCTGTGGCCCCGGGCTCGATCCCGGGCGCCAGCGAGAAACAATGGGCAGAGTTTCTTTCACCCTGATGCCCCTGTTAGCTAGCAGTAAATAGATACCTGGGAGTTAGTCAGCTCTCACGGGCTGCTTCCTGGGGTTGGAGGCCTGGTCGAGGACTGGCCCGCGGGGACACTAAGCCCCGAAATCATTTTTTTTTTTTAAATTTTGTCCCGAGGGGCGAGTTTATTGGGCAGCGTCACTCATCCTGTGAGTGGACACACCGCCATAGTGACAGTATTGGGCAGCGTCACTCATCTTGTGAGTGGACACACCGCCATAGTGACAGTATTGGGCAGCGTCACTCATTTTGTGAGTGGACACACCGCCATAGTGACAGTATTGGGCAGCGTCACTCATCTTGTGAGTGGACACACCGCCATAGCAGCATGTACAACACTCCCCAATAGGAAGAAACCCGCTGGGTTGTTCATCCTGTCACTTGTACCCAGACACAGCTGGGACTTGCTTAACTGTCTCAAGTGAGCAGCTTCTCAAACAAGAAGATTAACATCTATCAACCCTTAAATGCTTACGTTATCTTGCGGGTGCAAAATAGGGAAATATTTTAAGAACAGTATCAATATTTGACAAATAGTGTTTTCCTAACTCAATGTGGGTTTATTATTCTACACAAACTTCTGATATCTCTCAGGTGTTCACATTCACGTAGATAGTGGTCAAGGCGGTGTCCATCACTCTCACCACAGATTCTGCAACTTCGCTGATCAACTGTTGTTTCCATTCCATATCTCCATGAATATTTGTATCCAAGACGGATTCTCGCTATTACTGATTCTCTCCCTCGTCCTCCTCTTCGGCCATAATGATTGGGATTGCCAGCTGCAACCATGTTGTACCATCGTACAGATTCACTGGTTTGTGCTTCTATCCTCCTTTCCTCAGTCACCTTGTCACGGTGATGTTGCCTGACAATACCTCTAATTTGTAGTAGAGTCTTGAGTATGAAGTATTCAATATGGTCTCCTTCACGCCTTCAGCAGCCAGCACATCTGCTCGTTCATTCCCACATATCCCAACATGGGAGGGGATCCACAGAAACTTGATGACTTTTCCCTGATTGGTAAGTACTCTCACAGCTCTCTTAATTTCAGCGACTATTGCAAGATTTTCTGCCCTATTTTTACTTAGGCTTTGCAGTGCTGCTTTTGAATTAAGATAGCATTCACATATACATATTCAGATGCGTGTATGCACGTTTCCATATACATGGATGTTGGTCTGCTCTGTATTTCAGCTTAGTCATGTATTGCAGGGCTAGGGTTTCCATCAGGTGGACCCAAGCTCTTGGGCCACCAGCTGTGGGAGTGAGGCGCCTGATCTTGGTGTGATTCTGGTTGCAATCGGTCTAATAACATTTCGAATGTGTTCCACACCCTGGTGGCTTGGTGCTGTTGTGTGATGTGTGGTGACCCTCCCCTCCCCCATCACCAGGACCTCCCCCCATCACCAGGACCCCCATCACCTGGACCCCCCCATCACTAGGACCCCCACCACCACCATCACCAGAACCCCCCCATCACCAGGACCCCCCCATCACCAGGACCCCCCCATCATCAGGACCCCCCATCACCAGGACCTCCCCGCCCTCATCACCAGGACTCCCACCACCACCAACCCATCACAGGACCCTCCCCCCACCACCACCTCCCCATCACCAGGACCCCCACACAACCTCCCCATCACCAGGACCCCCCCATCACCAGGACCCCACCACCACCTCCCCATACCAGGACCCCCATCTCCAGGACCCCCCCACCACCAGGACCCCCACCACATCCCCCCATCACCAGGACCCCCACATCACCAGGACCCGCCCATCTCCAGGACCCCCACATCACCAGGGCCCCCCCCCATCTCCAGGACTTCCCATCACCAGGACCCCCCCCCCATCACCAGGACCCCCCACATCACCAGGACCCCCCCATCTCCAGGACCCCCCATCACCAGGGCCCCCCCCCATCACCAGGACCCCCCCACATCACCAGGACCCCACCACCACCTCCCCATCACTAGCGTGCCTGTTTCCTTATCGCAACTGGTGTCCATAATGGCCGCCACGCCCAGCCTGCCTCCCCAGCCTGCCTCGCATCGTACACAAAGTTGCTTCTCAGATACTTCAAGTCTGCCAGAGATGATGGTAGGAATTAGCCATGAACGGTTTAGGCAATCACAGTCGGGAGGGAGGGAGGGAGGCAAGATACAGGCAGGGAGGGAGGCAG
>WNGS01001708.1:0-11695 GCA_020271785.1 Procambarus virginalis
TATTCTAATAATAGAATAAGACCGTAATATAATGTACTTGAAATAAGATGAACAAATGAAGAAATAGTGAAAAACATGGGAAGATTTGGTGGCTTTAAGCGGGATTAATCAAGGGATAGGATGGTAGGTTAAATAGTAATAATGCATAGTATGGTTTGGATAGAGTAAACTGTAATGTTCAAGGGATGGAATGGTTAATAAACAGTATTAAACAGGAGAATGGCTAGCCTAAAGCAATAATATTCTCAAAGTGAAACAAAAGACAAAACGTCTGTGACGAACAGCGGGCTGAGCCAGCCAGACAAGCAGCTGTGACGAACAAGCTTGGCTACATCACCAGACAACGTCTGGGACGAGCGAGCTGGGCTACACCAGCCAGACAACGTCTGGGACGAACGAGCGTGGGCTACACCAGCCAGACAACGTCTGGGACGAACGAGCTGGGCTACACCAGCCAGACAACGTCTGGGACGAACGAGCTGGGCTACACCAGCCAGACAAACGTCTGGGACGAACGAGCTGGGCTACACCAGCCAGACAAACGTCTGGGACGAGCGAGCTGGGCTACACCAGCCAGACAACGTCTGGGACGATCGAGCTGGGCTACACCAGCCAGACAAACGTCTGGGACGAGCGAGCTGGGCTACACCAGCCAGACAACGTCTGGGACGAGCGAGCTGGGCTACACCAGCCTGACAAACGACTGGGACGAACGAGCTGGGCTACGCCAGCCTGACAAACGTCTGGGACGAACGAGCTGGGCTACACCAGCCAGACACCATCTGGGCGAACGAGCTGGGCTACACTAAGCCTGACAACGTCTGGGACGAACGAGCTGGGCTACACCAGCCAGACAACGTCTGGGCGAACAACTGGGCTACACCAGCCAGACAACGTCTGGGACGAACAGGCTGTGCTACGCCAAACAGCCAAACGTATAGGACGAACAGGCTGGGCTACACCAGCCAGACAAACGTCTGGGGCGAGCAAGCTGGTCTACACGAGCCAGGCAAACACTGGGACGAACAGGCTGTGCTACGCCAAACAGCCAAACGTATAGGACAAACAGGCTGGGCTACACCAGCCAGACAAACGTCTAGGACGAACAGGCTGGGCTACACCAGCCAGACAAAAGACTAGGTAAGAACAGGCTGGGCTACACCAGCCAGACAAACGTGTAGGTACGAACAGGCTGGGCTACACCAGCCAGGCAAACGTGTAGGTACGAACAGGCTGGGCTACACACCCCCAGACAAGTGTAGATACGAACAGGCGGGCTATACCAGCCAGACAAACGAGTAGGTACGAACAGGCTGGGCTACACCAGCCAGACAACGTCTAGGTATGAACAGGCTGAGCTACACCAGCCAGACGAACGTCTAGGAGGAACAGGCTGGGCACACCAGCCAGACAAACGTCTGGGTACGAACAGGCTGGGCTACACCAGCCAGACAAACGTCTAGGACGAACAGGCTGGGCTACACCAGCCAGACAAACGTCTAGGACGAACAGGCTGGGCTACACCAGCCAGACAAACATCTAGGGACGAACAGGCTGGGCTACACCAGCCAGACAAACGTCTAGGGACGAACAGGCTGGGCTACACCAGCCAGACAACGTCTAGGACGAACAGGCTGGGCTACACCAGCCAGGCAAACGTCTAGGGACGAACAGGCTGGGCTACACCAGCCAGACAAACGTCTAGGACGAACAGGCTGGGCTACACCAGCCAGGCAAACGTCTAGGTACAAACAGGCTGGGCTACACCAGCCAACCTTGGCATGGGCCCCTAGGGTCGGGCCCTAGGGACAAAATAACTAATAACCCGGCCAGGAGGCGTCGCCACCAAGGGTGACGCCCGGACGCTCGCAGGGAGCCTGGCCGGACACGCATGACTAGGAACGCGTCACGAACCCTGGCCCCTAGGGACAAGCCTAGGAGACGCAACAGACCGGGTTCCAGGGAAGACGCCTGGGAGGGGGGGGGAGGAACGAGGGGCATCCCTGGGGCGAGTGCTCCACAGAGCTCCAAGCCACGTGGGCGCCGCCTACCGGGCTTGGGCCCCAGGGCTCAGGTCCGCAGAAACCAGCCACGTGACGTCGCCACAGAGGGCGATGCCAGACCACAGAGGGAGCCTGACCGTGCACGCACGACCAGGCGTGGGCGAAACATGGCCTGTTGGGATTGAGTACTACAGATGTGGGAGGTAGCATGTTTGGAGCAGATGCTCTTTTGTTTATGATCTTGTTAACAATATTTCATGTACCTGATTATTGTTTTGTTGTTGTTACTGGCGGAGAATAAAAGCATGAGGACGAAGATTGTTTCTCTGACTACAACCATAACAGTGGCGACGAGGATTAAACATCTCCGGCAGAGAGCTTGGGTACGAGACGTGGTGTGAGGATCAAGAGAGAGCAGGGTACGTCGTGTGGACGAGTGGACGCTTCGCGCACAACAGTACAGTGTGCTACCACCGTGACAATGACTACGCCGCTCATGTCAATGGAGCCGTTAAACACTGCCAAGATCTCGTTGGACCTGTGGCTCAGCCTGCTGGAAGCACACTTTCAGTGCCGGGAGATTAAGGAGGACGCCAACAAGAAAGCGGTACTCTTAGTTTCACTGGGCTCGGAAGCATATAGTGTTCTCGGAAATTTGTGTGCACCGGAGCTACCTCACACGAAGACCTATGTAGACCTGATTGCTCTGCTTAAACGTCAGTATGTGGTGAAACCATCATATCACAGGAGTTTGATGGATTTCCAGAAGAGGACGAAAAAGCAGCACGAATCAGTACAGGATTTATTTGCGGATTTGAAGGCTTTGGCTAACCTCTGCAACTTCGGAGCACAGTTGGACGGTAGGGTTAGGGACCAGTTGTTCATGGCAGTGGAAAAGGAGGATTATTTCCCTAACCTGGTGGCAGAAAATTTGGATCTACAATCGATGACTTCATGGACAGTGCTCGAGAAGATATTGAACCTGGAAAGGGCTTTTGGAAGTAAGACTTCTACTCAGGAAATTATGGTCGTACAGGGCCAGATGCAAACACTG
The DNA here is from genome assembly GCA_020271785.1 of Procambarus virginalis. Classification (NCBI taxonomy): domain Eukaryota; kingdom Metazoa; phylum Arthropoda; class Malacostraca; order Decapoda; family Cambaridae; genus Procambarus; species Procambarus virginalis. The sequence goes on from WNGS01001708.1 coordinate 3,058, forward strand.
TGGATACAGGCACATAAGTAGCAAGTGCAAGTTTCGTGCATATATATGCAACTTTTGTAACAAGGAGGGACACTTGCAGAGAGTGTGTAGGGAATTTCTGAACAGGAACAACAAGGCCTGGGAGAGGAGACGACCAGGTAATGCAGGAAGAAGAGGTAGTGGTACTGTAGTCAAGGCGGTAGAGGAAGGTAAACCGTCTGAAGAAGCTGCAGGTGAGGAAAACCGACTATATTCGGTGAAAGAAAAGGTATGTTCAGTGAAGTCACAAGTGGTGAATTTTGTAATTAATGGGAAGTTAGTTCCCTTGGAACTGGACACTGGTGCGGCAGTGTCAACATTGTCTAGAGATTGGGCAGATACCTTGCAATTGAATGTAAAACCAGGTAAAAAATCTTTAAGTGCTTATGATAATGTACCGATTAAGGTCTATGGCAAGGTGTCGGCAAAAGTAGGTTATAATGGAAAAGAAATTGTCCAGGATTTTTATGTAGTGGATTCACATAATCCTAGCCTATGTGGTAAGGATCTCATGGAAAAAGTGGGAATTTTCTTGGCGGGCCTAGATGAATTGTCGATAGTTAAAACAATTAAAAGTGCCGAACAAATGTTAGATAAATATTCAGTGGAGGCAGATAAGCCAATTAATAGCATGGTTGCAAAAATTCACCTGAAAAGTGGGGCTTCACCTAAATTTTTCAAGGCAAGAACAGTGCCGTTTCATTACAAGCAATTGGTAGAATCAGCCCTGGAAAAGCATGTGGCAGAAGGCATCTTAGAGCCAATTACACATAGTGAGTGGGCAGCCCCAATTGTACCAGTGTTGAAGGCAGATAGGAAATCTTTGAGAATCTGTGCAGACTTCAAGGAACTGAACAACCGCATACACTGTGAGAAGTATCCTTTACCTAAGATAGATGAGTTATTGTCAGTGGTCTGCAAAGGAGCAATTTTTTCTAAGATTGACCTGAAGGATGCTTACTTGCAAATTCCTGTAGAGGAGGAGAGCCAGAAATTGTTAGTGATTAATACCCACAAGGGGTTATTTAAGTATAAAAGACTTCCTTTTGGACTCTCCTCGTCTCCAGCAATTTTTCAGAGATTCATGTCCCAGTTGTTAGTTAACATTGAAGGTGTGGCTAGTTTTTTAGATGACATTATTGTATGTGGAGAGAATGAGGAAGTGCATGATGCTAGATTAGAACAAGTTTTGAATCTTTTGCAAAAGCACAATGTGAAGATTAATAAGGGAAAAACAACGTTGAAGACCAAGGCCATTGAATACCTGGGGTACCATATTTCAGGTAAGGGCTTTACTCCTTCTCACAAAAATGTAGCTGCTATAATAGATGCCCCAGCCCCAACATCAGTTGGGGAAGTACAGTCTTTTGTTGGGATGGTTACATATTTTTGTAAGTTTGTGAAGAACTTTTCAACAAAATTAGCACCCTTGTATGAATTGTTGAAAAAAGGGGCTAGATTTAAGTGGGCAGCAAGAGAGGAAAATGCATTCAGGAATATTAAGCAGGAATTGATCAATTCTCCAGTGCTCACTAATTTTACAGGTAGACTCCCATTAAAACTGGAGGTAGATGCTTCCCCAGTAGGAGTGGGTTGTGTATTATTACAGGAAGTAGATGGTCAGGATAAAGTAGTATATTTTGCTAGCAAGAAATTATCTCCTGCAGAACAGAATTATTCTCAGTTAGATAAAGAAGCTTTAGCTTTGGTATATGCTGTAAAGAAACTGAGGTATTTTCTGCTGGGGAGGAAATTTCTTGCTAGAACAGATCATAAACCCCTGCTAGGATTGTTTGGCAGAGGTAAGCAAGTTCCAGTTAATGCCAATGCTAGAATTCAAAGATGGGCATTACTACTCTCACAGTTTGAGTATGATTTAGAGTTTAAGCCAGGCAAGGATAATGTAGTAGCTGATGCATTAAGTAGATTGCCTGTGACAGAAGAATTAAATTCCAGTATTCCAGTGGAGTATGTTAACCTGGTGGAAGCTATGTCTTTTGAGGATATTTCATTCCAGACTATTAGGAAGGCAACTGGTAGAGATCCCAAATTAAGTCTGTTGTTGAAATATGTCAAATATGGTTGGAATGATAATTTGTTATTGTCAGAGTATGCTGCAGTGAAGGCTGACCTTAGTATTCACCAGGATGTACTTTTGTATAGGAATAGAGTGGTGGTGCCTGGGGAACTGAGATGTAAGATTTTGGAACAGCTGCATGTAGGCCATAATGGCATAAATGCTATGAAAGCAGAAGCTAGAAGTTGGGTTTGGTGGCCAAAAATAGACCAGGATATTGCTGAGGTAACAAAAAATTGTCATATTTGCTTTAAGAATTATCAGAAACCCCAGGCCCCAGTACTTTCTTGGCCATGCACTGGAAAACCCTGGTCTAGACTTCATGTAGATTATGCGGGACCTATGGATAATAAATATTACCTAGTGGTGGTGGATTCATACACCAAATTTCTGGATGTGCATGTGTGTAATTCCACCACATCATCTGTAACTTGTGAATTACTAAGGAAAACATTTTGTAATTTTGGATTGCCAGACATAATTGTCTCAGACAATGCTCCTTATTTTGTTTCTGTGGAAATGGAGGATTTTTTTAGAAAAAATGGTATTAAACATGTAACACCTGCCCCCTATAATCCTTCTTCAAATGGTCTAGCAGAGAGAGCAGTGAGATCCTTGAAAGAAGGGTTAAAGCGGTTTACGGAAGGTACTATTAATACAAGGCTTTGTAGATTTTTATATAATCAAAGAAAAACTGTTCATTCTACTACTGGTAAATCTCCTTCTGAATTACTGTTTAATAGACACTTTAAAGTGCACATGGAAGCAGTAAAGACAGATCCCAATAAAGAGAAATCGGTAACTAGCTTGGCCAGTCAGTTGGCTCAGGGAGAGGAATTGTTGTTTAATGAAGGGGATGCAGTATATGCAAGGAATTTTGGAAGTGGAAAGCCCTGGGTGGAAGGGAAAATTAGGGAAGTCCTGGGCCGCAGGAACTTCACTGTGCAAGTGCAGAGTTTTGGGAACATTAATTGGAAAAGGCATGCCGATCAGCTCATGCCAAGGTTCACAGGGAATTTTGAAGACCCTTCAGGTGGGGGTGGGGCAACTAGTGATATCCATCCTAATAATGAAGGGATAGCAGCACCTGCAGGTGACCGTGAGGCAGAGCAAGGGGCAGCAGAGGGTTATGGGGATACAGTCAACCCTATGGACTCTACAAGGAGTAATTCAGAAGAATGTTTCCCAGAAGTAACAGGTCAGGACTTCCAGTTGAGAAAATCAGGAAGAGTCATACGACCGCCTGATAGACTTAACCTGTAGGGATAGAGTTTATTTAAAAGGGGAGGAATGTTGGGATTGAGTACTACAGATGTGGGAGGTAGCATGTTTGGAGCAGATGCTCTTTTGTTTATGATCTTGTTAACAATATTTCATGTACCTGATTATTGTTTTGTTGTTGTTACTGGCGGAGAATAAAACCATGAGGACGAAGATTGTTTCTCTGACTACAACCATAACATGGCCCCTAGGGCAAGCCTAGGGGCACAGCAGACCGGGCTCCCGATAAACGCCTGGGAGGGCACACCTGGGACGAATGCTCCACCGAGCGTACATTAGGGCCGGGCCCCAGGGGCACAGGACCACCGAAACCTGGCCACGTGAGACGCCGCAGACAAGCAGCACACCAGTCCCGACCTGGAGGTGCACCTGCAACCCCAGGCAGGCAAACAGGCGGGATGCCCTAGGGAACTAGCTAAGGCGATACCGCGAGGGACGGCGCAACCACACGCCAGCACTGGGGATAGTCCTGACTAACTGAACAGGAAACTCTTTTACCTTAAGGTTTGCTGAGTACGTCAGGGAGCCCCTGCCGGATCAGAGAAAGTCAGAGCTGGCACCATAGTTGCGGGGATGGGGTCCATTTGCTTGAGATGCAGTATAGAGTACTGACCCACGTGTCGATGAGGCGCTGCGCGTGGAGCCACTTCTTGAATCGCGGACCGTGACGGGAGCGGAGTGAGAGCGAGACCTCCCTTCCCGCGCTATTTATGCCACCCAGACTGTCCGCACCGCGCCTTGCGGAACGCGGTGCGCAATTGTCTCTTCCTTCCCCATCAGAAATTCCACCGCCTTTCGTTCAAAAGGCAGTGGCCATTTGTTCTGACAATGGGCGATGGCTTGTACTTTGAGTGGGGAGTCCGTATAAACAACTGGGCCTCTACCCTTCAGACTGAACTATTTGCCTTGGTCCTTGCACTGAAATGTGTACAAGTCTCCAAACTTGATACATTAATTGTAAGTGACTCCTTATCATCCTTAAATGCTCTCAACTCTTTAAGACATAACTGTAACATGCTCGTGTCCGAAGCTAGACACAAATACAACAAAATTATTAAGGATGGTAACAGAGTCCATTTCATGTGGTCTCCATCTCATGCTGGCCTCCGAATGCATGATAGAGCTGATAAGTTAGCCAAAGAATCTGCCTTTAAAGGAGCCGTTGAGTGTAACCTTGGATTGTCAATGAGCAATCTGAGAGCAGCAGTACACCGAGAACTTCAACAAGATCTTGTAGATCTGAGGCAAAGTGAAATTGACACCAGTAATTCCATCTATCATCATACTATCATGCAAGAGGAGCCACACATCTATGGATCATCCAATAAAATCAGCAGACTTCTAGATGTTACTACTGCTCGGCTTAGACTCGGTTACAAGTATCTCTGGGAATTCTCATTATCTGCGATGTAGACCTGACCAAATGTAAACTGTGTCAACAAAATTATTCGCACACCCTCCGTCACTATGTGATGGAGTGCGAAAAGATACGTGAATTTAGAGACAATTCTATAACCAATGTTCCAGCGATGTGTAAATATTTCATTCAAAATGATCTGCTACCAGAAATTTTAGCCAAATATCCCCAGTTTGCTAACTGTAGGTAGTAACTGAGTGATTGTAACCTATCCACCGCTGCCCACTGGATGGGGGGCGGTGTGCAGGACAAACATATAAATTGTGACACTAGCTCTCCACATATGTCAGTTGCTTAATTTAGAACCTGTACTTGAGGTCGATCTCGAACCCATTGTTGATGTGGCGACTTATATTGAATTTTGTAACTAGCTCATCAAGATTGTAACTTGCTTAGCTAAATGAATTGTGGGGTTCAGTCCCTGAGCCATTATGTGCCTCTGTAACCCTTTCCACTACCGCCCACGGGATGGGTATGGGGTGCATAATAAACGAACTAAACTAAAACTATTTTAAACAATGCTGTTTTGTTGACCAAATTGTATTTTTGCTTTTTTCTGCTATGTTTCCCCCCGCCCTTTTTTTCCATTCCTTTCTTATTTTTTCTCAACACAATTTATACTTTAATCTCAATTAGTATTAAGTTTTAGTCTTGGTGTTTTTCCTGCCCGAGATGCTTTGCGTAATAGTGGCTTTGCGTAATAGTGGCTAGTATGTACTAGCTCTATCTATAAATCTATCAACTTATGTATCTTACCTTATATGTATGTACCTTACCTGAATAAATATTTATTTATTATTTATTTATTTATTATTATTTATTTATAAATAAATAATTAAATTGTTCTCTGTATTTTATTGGTTCTTTGAATAATTTTGCATGTCCTTGTCATGTGGTCTCCACGAGTCAAAGTTTATTTTTGGGTCGCCAGCCTAGCAAACTAAGAGATAATATATATTCTTTGGTTTTTGTAATTCCCACACGTTAATTCCCACACGTTAACGTAGATTCATCTCTCCTTTTCCAAGTAATTTGGGGATCAAGCTTCAAGGTTTTAATGATTGATTAATTGGTTCAGACCCCGATTAATTGACGCTTCTGGTTAATGGTCTGGTGGTGGCAGCAGAAGGAGATCCTTGAGTTTGCTAGAAGTCTAGGACGACGTCACGGGGGCTGTAGAATCTTAGCTGCTCTAGTGGCTAAGACCATGTAGCGTGGGATTCGGCTAGAGTAGCTCTAGGGTCCCTTGGAATTAAACTGAAGTAAATATAATACGGGTAGGTTAGGACGGAGGTAGAGCCAATATCCTCCCCCATGTCACAATGGTGGCAGCGGTGGGATATCCTTGAGTTTGCTAGGAGCCTAGTACAGCGTCACGGGGACTGTAGAATCTTAGCCGATCGAGCGGCTAAGACCACGTGGCGTGGGACTCGGCTAGAGTAACTCTGGGGTCCCTTGGTATTAAGTTGATTCATAGCAATTCATATATGTTGCATCACTAGAGGGATGACCTTTCTCTGCTTGAGTCAGGTCGACTACCGTCTGACTCCAAACTTTCAAAACTACGTGGTCCCCATGTCTATGAGAATCTATACTGAATAATTCCCTACAACAAACCTAGTTTGTTACAATTTTGTAGAATGATGGAGAGGATCATTTTAAATAGACTTTTATATATAATAGGTGATCAGCTGTCTACTAATTTGTTCGGGTTTCTCAAAGGAAAAAGTACCTGTTATAAAATGGTGGCTTGTACTATGGGGAATCTAGTGCTATTAATGGGTAAGGGCAGTCAGAATAAGGATGTATCTAGCTGTGGAGATCAGTAAGGCCCGGCCCCCAATACAAAAATATAATCAGTGCTGAATAATTGGCTACAAACAAGGTCAGTCTAGAGGTTGATCAAAGATCTCCTACACAGGAAGAATGGATACTCCTTTAACTAACTTACTTATTTATTAACCCCTTAACAACCCCCCATATACATTCACACCAATAACAATAATAATAATAACTTTACCACACTATCTTACGTTAAAAGCCTTGGTCCACATAAGCAGGATACAAGGTTTTACACTGAACACAAGCTAGGGTAAAGCTCTACTAGTGGAACACTTGAAGCTTGGGTAGCTTAGGGGTAGTGAGCCCACGTGGTACCCTAATACAACACAACACTAATGGGTACCCAAAACAATGGCAAATACTACCACAGGTCTACACAAATCTACAATACCAGAGTAGGCACAATTACAAACCCAGGATATCACTTAACTTAAGGTAAGGGAAATAAGTAAGAGGAAAGGTAGAAGGGGAGAGAGGTGCAGCCACAGAGCCCCGATGTTTACACCTCGAATGCCAACAAAGAAGGAAGCTCCCAGCGACCCGATCAGGGCTCCCCACATTGTGTGGTGCCTGGAAGAGCCTAATTGATCGTGCAGCTATACACATTAAAATTCTTCCCCAATGCATCATATTGTTTACTTTATTCGTTCTAAGGATAGTTAATCTCACAACAATGTTATACTTAATCCACAGCAAGTAAGTTCAAATGCTTTGTGAGCAACAAGATTTGTCTTACGTCTGGCAAGGAAGATACGACAAATGCCCTTCGCAATGGGTATCAAATATAAAGTCCTTTATTTAGCTTAATTTGACCTCTGGTTTCCAACTGAGGAACCCAGGGGTCGTAACACTCCTCCCCCCTTCAGAGAAAAAAAAATGTGACTACTAGAATAGTAGTCATATTTTTTTGTAAGAGTATACAGAGAATACAAAGGAAAATCCATGACATAAAAGAAAATCAATCAAAACAACAATTTCTCTGCAAGAAAAGTACAAAGGAATTCTCTGAAAGAAAAACACATACACAAAAAATAAAACAGGGAAGTAAATAAATTGGACACGGAATATTTAATGTCACAGGAGAACCTACAAAAAAAAAAAATAACTAAAGCATGACAGTTGGTATATGGCTTCCTGTGGCTCAGATGAATGTTACTCAGGCAACCAGGACAGAGCGTCGGCTATCACATTGAGCTGGCCCGGTAGATGGATAATAGACAGATTGAAGTCCTGTAGGTACAATACCCACCTGAGGATGCGTTTATTCTTCTGCTTCATCTGATTCATGAAAATTAGTGGGTTATGGTCCGTATACACTTCCACTATATTACCTGTGAGGTAGACTTTGAACTTTTTACATGTGAACACTAGCGCCAATGCCTCTTTTTCTACCACTGAATAATTGTGTTGCGCCTTGTCAAATTTCACAGAGTAATAATATACTGGGTGTTCCACTTTATCATCCCCAGTTTGCAACAACACTGCACCAGCACCCGAGTCAGACGCGTCAACCTGAACTTTAAACGGACAGTCGAACCTTGGACTAGCAAGCACTGAGGTGGAAGCTAAAATCAATTTCAAATTTTAAATGCCTCTGCACAGTCTGATGACCATAAATTTAACGGCCTTCTGCAACAAGTCTGTGAGAGGAGTGGCAACACTGGAAAAGTTCTGACAAAAAGCGTCGATAGTACGCACACATAGCGATAAACCTTTGAATGTCCTTTTTAGACCGGAGCACTGGATAGTCCAGATGGCACTGATTTTATCTTGCCGAGGTAACACTTTTCCTTGGCCCACTTCATAACACGAGTCACGTAAATCACTTTGCCTTGGCCAAAATGACACTTTTTTGCATTTAAGGTTAGATTTGCATTTTCAAAACTGTGAACAACTGGCATTAACCTAGCTATGTGGTCAGCCCAATTACTATCAAAGAGCACAATGTCATCTAAATACGACCGACAATTTGGCACATTAGCGAGCAAAGAGTTCATTAGCCT
>WNGS01001710.1:0-15406 GCA_020271785.1 Procambarus virginalis
GCAGAGACGAAACATACTTGAAGGCAACGAAAGCAGTAAACCTGACAGCCCCACAATAAAAACGAGCCAGTCCCAAACCCTGGATGAATTGGGACTACCAATATGGGTCCTTAAGGTCCAGGGACACCATCTAAGTGCCCTGCTCCAACAGAAGGACAGATCTGGGACAGAGTAGTCATGCAAAAGGAGGGGCAATAAATCCATAGGTTCAGATGGGACAAGTCCTGAATGAACACGAGATCCGCTCAGTCCCGTTTGGAACCGGAAACAGGCAGGAAACCACCTGAGGGACAAGGTCGTTTCGACCATGCCCAAGCGCACTCACTCCGAGATTATGTGACAGAGCGCAGGAGAAGAGGCCTGCCACCGCTAACCCGGAACCTCCTGAAGGAGGAGGGGGCCCACCCAACGCCACTGAAGGCTCCATGAAACGACCCGAAGGCACACAAATCGTGGGGCCAGGCGTGAGCAAATAGAGCACGTCCCCATGCCCCGTCAATGGCGTGAACCGCAAAAGGGCCGACGCCCCTTACGGGAACACAACCATCGCACAGAGTGATCACCGCGCCGACCAGACGTAGACAGCTCCGAAGGCTGCACCAGCACAAACTGGCACCACTGGCCTACCACGATGGGAGGAATTTCGAGCCCTGGCAAGACCCTTCCAGGAAGACCCCCCCCCCCCCCACGAGCCCCCCCGGAGAGCCAACAAGTCAACAACTAGACGAAGCTACCTGGCTGATACTGCACAACCACAGACTCTGCAAACAGCAACGGACAAAAAGGCAAAGAAAGCTTAGAGCCAGGCCCAAGCAGATTCCACAGAAGAATCAAGCAACGCCTGCCGACACATGAGACGGGAAGTAAAAAAAAAAAAGAGACAACAAGCATCCCACAGGATAGGGGGTGCAAGCAACTTCAAAAAACCAGCGTTGAATGTAATGAAACGCCATTTTCTGGGCGAGACCCGGAGGCTCCTCGGAGCTTTACCAGGCTGATATGCTAATGTCAGACTTTGGCATCAGTCATGTGTATGGAGTTCTAGGGCCTACCGGGGACCACGGCCAAAACTGGCCCCCTCGGAGAGGCAAGGGGAGCAATGGCCTATAGAAAACCCATGTGGTTGGAAGCATTCTATGTCTGCCATCGACGGGTCAAGCATCCAGAAAGATAAGCATTCCAAAACAACCCTATTCTGGTTAAAATTGCTACCTAAAGCCGAACTAGTGGATAGAACTCCCCGTAGACTGCGCCGCTGTCTGCGCAGCTCCCCTCCCCCGGAGGGGGAAGGGGGAGCCCCAGCCCTCCCACGCCGGCTATCCACCCATCAGTTCTGAGGCTGGATATCAAAACATGCGAAAAAACGCCGACCGGAGGGAGGGAGGGTTGCCGGGGAGCTTCCGGGTCTCACCCAGAAAATGGCGTTTCATTACATTCAACGCTGGTTTTCTGGAGGGAGCCCCGTCGGCTTCCCGGAGCTAACTACCCACAGAGGAAGGTCAAAGGGATGGAACCGGGAGGCGGACACCACGCACCCCCCAGGGAAGCGAGACAACCGGCAGCAAACGCCAACCCAAGGCGCCACAGCCCCGAAAAGTCCTGGGAACAACACGAGAACAACGAGCAGCAAGGCCCCCGTACGAACACCAAAGATCCATGCCCGAACGACCGCAAGGACACGTCGCGCAGGCGGCAGCGAGAGCAGCAAAGCCATGAACGCCACGGGCATGGGGGAAGAACACAGGCAGCTTAGCCGCAAGAACACGGCTAACAACCTGGGACACTATCACCCGCGAACCGAGAAGAACAGAACCAGATCAACGCAAAACGTGCCCCGGACACAGATGCCATGGCACGCAAATAACAGCGGAGGGCCGCCATTGAACACAAAACACGACACACCCCCGGCCTGACCAACCAAACATCAACAAACCAAGGACCCCTCCAGAACACAGCAGCCCCACCCCGCGCCAGAAAAGATGGAGACTGCTGCCACCGAACAACCAAAACGCTAAAACCGAAGGAGCAAGAAACTCAGCGACCCAGGCCAGGGACCCAGAAGAAAAATAAGAGCCCACGAAAAAACAAACCAGAACTGAAGGGGCACTACCAACCGAGGAGAAGACAGAGCACGCTGACCAGAGACCAGGACGGTGCAAGCGGTGCACGAACAGGCCGGAGGTGAAACAACGCATGAGACAGCTTACTAACGGTGCAGAAGCAACACCAAGCCCGAAAGCAAGCCGAAGCGGCTCCGCTAGCACCGCACGAAGAGGCGATAGTATGTGGCAAGACGACGGCCCCCAACCCCCACCAGAAAACCAAGCCGACGCTAACAAGTGCAGCCACCTAAGAAGGGACAGGAAAAGGAAGGGCCGCCAAAATACCCCATACTGCCGCCAAGAGAAGTACGCAGGTGGGACACCTACCACGAAGCCACCCAACCACCAACCGGAGGCGAGACCGCGAGGCAGAACGTAAGCAGCCCCGACAAGGCCCCTCCGAGCCCAGGAAAAGGCGGAGCCGCGGGAAAATCTCGGGCGCGACCACCGAAATCCAGGCGGCACACGGAGATGGAACGTCTGCTTTACAGAAAAACTCCCCAAAGCAAGCAAGCCAGGAGTTCAGAAACGACAGGTCCGACGCGAGACATCGCAAGACCCCGAAAAGCCAACTGGCAGGGTAGGCTAGGAAACCGAAGAAGGTGGAAGGGTTGCCTCCAGAAACAGTACCCGAACCAAGGGGTACGAGCAACTGCAACAGACCGAGACAAAGAAGCACACCACAGGACACAGGCTGAAAGAACGCCCAAGAAGCCAAGGAACGCACGCAGAACACCCCTGCGGCAGAGGGGTGTACGCACAACAAGGGAACGCACAAGGAAGTGAAGCGGTGGAAACCGACCCCCCCCCCCACACACAGCAGAAAGTGCAGGCAAAACCGACCAAAGGAGATGCCAGGAAAACAACTGGGGAGAGGCAGGATGAAAGAGCTGAAGCACAAACCCCAGGAAACAACCAGGGGTGGACAATCAGGCAGGGACAGAAAAACCCCACGCACATGAGAGGGCCAAGCCAGGGACCCGAAGACCACGAAAAACAACAAGCAAACCCCCATACGCAAACCCTAGGCACAAAACAGCAGCAAAGTGCCACACCACAACCAGACACAGGAACAAGGACACGCCACCGCGAAACATGTTACCAATGCACACATGCAACAGCAGCAACAGGCACCACCGCAACATGCAACATGTAAATAGCAACTCGCTTCTGCAAAGGCAGAGAACGGAGCAGGCAGACTCCAGACAGGGCCAACGGAAACACGACAGAACCCAGCAGGTCCAGGAACCTGCACACCAGGCAACCGACAGTGGAGAACCCCACTCGATACCTGCTGGATGGGGTACTGGGAGCTCATTTACACCCCAATCCCGGCCCGAGACTAGGCTAGACCAGCCAGAGGGTGGCCCACCAGGCAGCTGCTTGGAGCGGCCTACAGGCCCACATACCCCCCACAACCAGGATGGGCCGGAACTTCTATTCGAAAACAGGCTAGTGTGCCCTGGAAGTCCACGGACGTACCGGCAATATGGCATATGCTCACAAGTAGGTCGTGTAACAACCGCAGACCTCTGATGGTTATACAGTGTTCCTCGATTGTACCTATAGCACCACTGCACTCCACTGGTACTATCTCGCAAGTTCTTCCAGATAGGCGAGACCCAAGAGCCAGAGCTCAAACCCTGCAAGCACAACCAGGAGAGCCCTACCAGGTGAGTACATAACCAGCACCACAACCCACACACCTCATAACACGAAAAAAGATGGGTCCCCTGAATGACTCTAGCATGGGTTGGACATGCACATGAGTGGGACTGGAAGGGTTGAAAAAGGGACAGTCACTGGTGTGCGAACGGTCTCAGTCGTACAGAAATATACCTAAATAAAGACAGGTATATAAACATCACCGCATCCAGCGCCCGGCCAAAAGACGCCAGACCGCAGGAACTCACTTGTCGAATGGAGGCACGAACGTGACACGACCCAACAGTGCCCAGAAGATCCTGGGAGCACCGCCAGGTGAAGAAGCCAGAGCCGGACACGCAGGAGAGCAGAGTAGAGGTGAAGGAGGCGGCCCACACCCAAGACACAAGGAAAACCTCGGCGTCCTCCCCACAGCTGGAAACCAGGACACCCCCGGAGCAAAGGGGCACATAACGCAGCAAGGGAGAAGAGCGAGAGGCGAAGCACCCGAGAAAAAAGGGCACAAAACACCAGAACTGAAACACACCGCCCAGACCAAAACAAACTCCACGGCGCATGCGCATGACACGCTGGCCGAACCGCACAACCCACACTGCGGGAAGGCGCCAACCAGGACTACTGCACTAGAAAAGTAGCCAAAAGAGGAAGCAGGAACAACAAAACTGGCCAACGAAGAGAAAACAGAGCCCAGAAGGGTACCCAACAGGGCCACAACTAGCCCAACAGGGCCACAACTAGCCCAACAGGGCCACAACTAGCCCAACAGGGCCACAACTAGCCCAACAGGGCCACAAGTAGCCCAACAGGGCCACAAGTAGCCCAACAGGGCCACAAGTAGCCCAACAGGGCCACAAGTAGCCCAACAGGGCCACAAGTAGCCCAACAGGGCCACAAGTAGCCCAACAGGGCCACAAGTAGCCCAACAGGGCCACAAGTAGCCCAACAGGGCCACAAGTAGCCCAACAGGGCCACAAGTAGCCCAACAGGGCCACAAGTAGCCCAACAGGGCCACAAGTAGCCCAACAGGGCCACAAGTAGCCCAACAGGGCCACAAGTAGCCCAACAGGGCCACAAGTAGCCCAACAGGGCCACAAGTAGCCCAACAGGGCCACAAGTAGCCCAACAGGGCCACAAGTAGCCCAACAGGGCCACAAGTAGCCCAACAGGGCCACAAGTAGCCCAACCAGGCCAATGGCCACAAGCAGCCCAACCGGGCTACAAGTAGCCCAAAACGGCAACCCGGATGAGGAGCCGACAGACGTTCCAATAATGCGGGAAGTAGCTAAAACCTTCTTGAACCCTCGAGAACACAGAAGCCAACACTAATGTGTGAAACATTAAACGAAAAGTTCCAAAGTGTGTTTGTACAAAATGAAATCTTCAGGGAACCAGATACAATAAGAATTCCAGAGAACAACATAGAGCACATAGAGGTGTCTAGAGACGAAGTGGAAAAAATGCTCAAGGAGCTAAATAAGAACAAAGCAGTTGGTCCAGATGGAGTTTCGTCATGGGTTCTGAGAGAATGTGCACTTGAGCTCAGCATTCCTCTTCAACTGATTTTTCAGGCATCCCTGTTTACAGGAGTTGTAGCTGATGTGTGGAAAAAGGCTAACATAGTTCCAATCTACAAAAGTGGAAGCAGGGAAGACCCCCTTAACTATAGACCGGTATCATTGACAAGTGTAATAGTCAAAATATTGGAAAAAATAATTAAATCTAAATGGGTAGAACACCTGGAGAGAAATGATATAATATCAGACAGACAGTATGGTTTTCGATCTGGAAGATCCTGTGTATCGAATTTACTCAGTTTCTATGACCGGGCAACAGAGATATTACAGGAAAGAGATGGTTGGGTTGACTGCATCTATCTGGACCTAAAAAAGGCTTTTGACAGAGTTCCACATAAGAGGTTGTTCTGGAAACTGGAAAATATTGGAGGGGTGACAGGTAAGCTTCTAACATGGATGAAAAATTTTCTGACTGATAGAAAATTGAGGGCAGTGATCAGAGGCAATGTATCGGACTGGAGAAATGTCACAAGCGGAGTACCACAGGGTTCAGTTCTTGCACCAGTGATGTTTATTGTCTACATAAATGATCTACCAGTTGGTATACAGAATTATATGAACATGTTTGCTGATGATGCTAAGATAATAGGAAGGATAAGAAACTTAGATGATTGTCATGCCCTTCAAGATGACCTGGACAAAATAAGTACATGGAGCGCCACTTGGCAAATGGAATTTAATGTTAATAAATGCCATGTTATGGAATGTGGAATAGGAGAACATAGACCCCACACAACCTATATATTATGTGAGAAATCTTTAAAGAATTCTGATAAAGAAAGAGATCTAGGGGTGGTTCTAGATAGAAAACTATCACCTGAGGACCACATAAAGAATATTGTGCGAGGAGCCTATGCCACGCTTTCCAACTTCAGAATTGCGTTTAAATACATGGATGGCGATATACTAAAGAAATTGTTCACGACTTTTGTTAGGCCAAAGCTAGAATATGCAGCGGTTGTGTGGTGCCCATATCTTAAGAAGCACATCAACAAACTGGAAAAGGTGCAAAGACATGCTACTAAGTGGCTCCCAGAACTGAAGGGCAAGAGCTACGAGGAGAGGTTAGAGGCATTAAATATGCCAAAACTAGAAGACAGAAGAAAAAGAGGTGATATGATCACTACATACAAAATAGTAACAGGAATTGATAAAATCGATAGGGAAGATTTCCTGAGACCTGGAACTTTAAGAACAAGAGGTCATAGATATAAACTAGCTAAACACAGATGCCGAAGAAATATAAGAAAATTCACTTTGCAAACAGAGTGGTAGACGGTTGGAACAAGTTAGGGGAGAAGGTGGTGGAGGCCAAGACCGTCAGTAGTTTCAAAGCGTTATATGACAAAGAGTGCTGGGAAGACGGGACACCACGAGCGTAGCTCTCATCCTGTAACTACACTTAGGTAATTACTAGTCTCGAAGGCACACAAAGACACTCGAAGGCACCCGAGACCAGAAGTCACGTAGAACCCCAAGAACGGGGAAACATGAAGACACCGTCCCAAAAAAGGTGGGGGGAAGCATCCACCCGCAGGACGGAACCAACCGACTCAAAGGCCAAGGAACCGAGCCTGGGGAGAGGCCAACGCCCAACAACACGTACGGCGAGTGGGGAGGAAAGACCCCACTCCGCGTAATCACAAGCCCCGCCTAGAGGGGGAGAAAATACTAAACGGGGTCCTACGGGGCCAAGGCCCCAACAAGTCAGCCCCTCCCCAGCCCCGGGAACCTACACGACAGGCCCGGGGCCGAGTCGTCCCCCCAAAGCCCCGGCCGTACCAGAAAACCAGGGCAGCCGCGAAAACACTAAGGAAGGAAGCCGACTGGCAGACTCTTACAACACGGCTGGAGGAACAGGCTCAAATGCCCCCGTCACTACCCCGGAAGGGGAATTCCCGGAGACTGCTCGAGTCTCAACATCATCAAACCCCGCCCCGATCCTACAGATGTGAAGGAAGGGAGCCCACTGGTAGACTCTTACAACACGGCTGGAGGGACAGGCTCAAATGCCCCCGTCACTACCCCGGAAGGGGAATTCCCCGAGACTGCCCGAGTCTCAACACCATCAAACCCTGCCCTGATCCTACAGATGGTAAGGAACCAGATGCAGGCAGGAAGGGAGGGACCAGGGGAAAGACAAGGGGCACGGAAGGAACTGAAGCAACCAACGCCCCCAAGTCCCAACACGAACCAAAACGGGGCAGCCCCGGGGCTCCCGGGGAGGAAACAACGAGAGCGTTGCCACTACCAAGGCTCAAAGTGCAACGCCCCTGCTGCCCGCACCCGCTTAGTCAGCACAACTGGGTAACCGAGCCACAACCTGGTTGATACCTGGTTGATACCTGGTTGATGGGGTTCTGGGAGTTCTTCTACTCCCCAAGCCCGGCCCGAGGCCAGGCTTGACTTGTGAGAGTTTGGTCCACTAGGCTGTTGCTTGGAGCGGCCCGCAGGCCCACATACCCACCACAGCCCGGTTGGTCCGGCACTCCTTGGAGGAATAAATCTAGTTTCCTCTTGAAGATGTCCACGGTTGTTCCGGCAATATTTCTTATGCTTGCTGGGAGGACGTTGAACAACCGCGGACCTCTGATGTTTATACAGCGTTCTCTGATTGTGCCTATGGCACCTCTGCTCTTCACTGGTTCTATTCTGCATTTTCTTCCATATCGTTCACTCCAGTACGTCGTTATTTTACTGTGCAGATTTGGTACTTGGCCCTCCAGTATCTTTCATGTGTATATTATTTGATATCTCTCTCGTCTTCTTTCTAGTGAGTACATTTGGAGAGCTTTGAGACGATCCCAATAATTTAGGTGCTTTACCTCGTCTATGTGTGCCGTATATGTTCTCTGTATTCCCTCTATTTCAGCAATCTCTCCTGCTCTGAAGGGGGAACCCCTTCAACGAGCAACAAACGAGCAACAACGAGCAACGTTGCAACAAAACTCGCAGGACTCCGGTCGAAGGTGTCAACAACGAGCAACGAGCAACAAAACTCGCAGGACTCCGGTCGAAGGTGTCACCGACCCCACAGGCAGCAGATGGAGGTAAAACAGAGAGTCACCCAGAGACAAGGGGTGAGAGCAACCCTCAAACTCGCTGGAAGCGAGGAGAGTCTCTGGGGTCACATCCATCGGACCCGCGCGCCCCCAGGAGTTTCCCAGGGTCCCGAGCGTTTACTATAAGAGGACTCGAGCTCAGGTAATCCCAGGCAGGGTACTGCTAAAGGGCGCCCAAAGCTACCAAACAACTTTCTAAGAGCTGAACCCCCGGGACGTGTACACTCACGGGTACCTAGCAGGGGGTACCACCAGAAATACTCAGAACACAAGGGACACAAGGGGCAAGAACGAAGGCAGACCCCTCCACCAGGTAGATAAACAAAAAGAAAAAGAAAACCCCACAAGAGGACATCATACCCAAGCGGAACAGAGCCGGCCGCCATGATTGGTAAAGACAAGCTACACAGTACCCTGCGCCCCACCAGTGCAAAACTGCCCCTTACCCTAAGGCGAACAAGGGAGACAGAACACCTGAGCACACAAAGAGCGACCGAAAACCAAGCAGTAAACGGCCTAGCAGGGGCAGGATCCAAGGAACTTGTGGAAGGTGGCCCCAAGTCCCAAGGGCAGTACTTACAGGGCACCTAGGGAAGGGAACCCCTAGGCGCATGCAGCCCGAGTACTGGAGACTCGCTCCCAGCTCACGCACCACCTAGAAGACAGACACCACACTCTAGGTACAGTGCTGAAACAATTACTAGAGCCGCAGCACATAACCGGTGCCTATAGCATCAGCTGAAGAACTGATGGGTGGATAACCGGCGTGGGAGGTCTGGGGCTCCCCCTTCCCCCTCCCGGGGAGATGGGAGCTGCGCAGACAGTGGCACAGTGACGTGTGACGTCATACTAGTTTGCTTGTTTTCTGCTGGGGAGTTCTATCCACTAGTTTGGCTTTAGGTAGCAATTTTAACCAGAATAGGGGTTTGTTTTGGGATGCTTACCTTTCTGGATGCTTGACCCGGTCGATGGCAGACATAGAATGCTTCCAACCACACGGGGGTTTCTATAGGCCATTGCTCCCCTTGCCTCTCCGAGGGGGCCAGGTTCTGGCCATGGTCCCCGGTAGGCCCTAGAACTCCATACACATGACTAATGCCAAAGTCTGTCATTAGCATATCAGCCTGGTAAAGCTCCGGGGAGCCAATGAGGCTCCCCCCAGAAAGCTCCCCCCAGAGGTGGTCCCAAGCGCCTCCACATCCTCCTCAAGCCAGTCTGAGGACAGCTCGAGAAGAGCAAAAAACTTCAAGACCGAAGCTAACAGGCAATGGGCGCGCAAGTCCTCAGTGACCAATGCAGCCAAAAGGGAAGTACCTGCATGTGAAGCTGCACCACACGTGCAGGTCCAAATTGCATCGGGACAGTCTCAGGGCATCCGGGGACTTGTGGAAAGCAGCCCCAAGGGCAGTACTTACAGGGCACCTAAGGAAGGTGACTCTAGGCACATGCAGCCCAAAAACTTAAGAAATTATTCCTGGCTTGCACACCACCAGAGAAACAGCACCACACCACAAAGCACAGAGCTGGAGGACAAAACAACAGGAGCCCGAGACACACGACCATTGCCAATCACATCAGCCAAAGAACTGGGGTGTGGGTAGCTGGCACGAGGGTCTGGGGCTTCCCCCTTCCCCCTCCCAGGGAGGGAGGGGTTGTGCAGACAGCGGCACGGCGACGTGGTGACATGCTTGTTTTGCTAGTTTCATTTGGGGAGCTCCGTCCTCTAGTTTGGCTTTCAGTAGCAATGTTAACCAGAATAGGAGTTTGTTTTGAGGTGCTTACCTTTCTGGGTGCCAGACCCGGTTGATGGCAGACATAGAATGCTTCCAACCACACGGGGTTTCTATAGGCCATTGCTCCTCGTGCCTCTCTGAGGGGGGGCCAGGTTCCGGCTCGTGGTCTCCAGTAGGCTTAGAACTTCCTGCACATTGACTGATGCCAAAGTCCAATATATCCAATATCAGCCTGGATAGCTCTGGGAAGCCACAGGGGCTCCCCCCCCCCAAAAAAAAAAGACAATCTCAGACATAAGGGGACACTGTAAAATGAGAGGAAGAAGGAAATGTAACAAACAAGTTCAAAAGACGAAGAATGTACAGGTGGTGCATGAGCAGGCCAAAGTTGAAACATTACGGACGACAGCTTGCAAAACAGCAAGCCGTCTTTCGAGGTCGGCAGTATCGACCCTGAATGCAAGCTGTAGTGGCTCTGCCAGCACCCCATGATACAAGGTGACAGTATTTAGCGTGAGATGCTAATCAAGAAAATGCCAAAGAAAGAAAGGGACAAACCACACTCAGCTTGCTGTTTTGCCAGCTGTCTTACGTAATGTTTCAACTCTGGCCTGCTCATGCACCACCTATACCTTCTTGGTCTTTTGAACTTGTTGCATTTCTTTCTTCCTCTCGATGGGGGGCCGGTTGCTGACTGGACAGCACGCTAGACGCGTGATCCTGTGGTCCCGGGTTTGATTCCCAGCGCTGGCGAGAAACAATGGGCAGTTTCCTTCACCCTGATGCTCCTGTTACCTAGCAGTAAATAGGTACCTGGGAGCTAGTCAGCTGTCACAGGCTGCTTCCCGGGGTGTGTGTGTGTGTGTGTGTGTGTGTGTGGTGTGGGGGGGGAATAGTAGTTAGTAACAGTTGATTGACAGTTGAGAGGTGGGCCAAAAGAGTAGAGCTCAACTCCCACAAACACAATTATGTGAATACTCAGAAACCAAAGAACAACAATGAAGGAAAATTAAGTTGTTTAAGAACACACAAAACCTCACTATGTCTGAGAAGAGGATTAGAGGTGGAACACCATCAAAGAAATCACCTGCTCATTGTAAAGATGGCAATAAATATGCCAGATGCAAAGAGCAGAGGTGGTGAAACCAGCAATGTACATAATGGGGCTAACCTTCTGACAGAGGCAAAGCCATGGAAAAATGCCCAGGTTAGGGCACCAAGCAAGCAGCATCTGAAACCAAGGCTGAACCAGCCACCAGTGAGCCAGAAGGATTGCCCTCACCTGGCAGGATTCCAACCTGGCCAGGATCCAGAGCAACAGCCAGACCAGGGAGAGAGGTACACAAACCCTTACATCAACCAGTCAAGCCAAAAGGCATCCACCATGAGGGGCCTCGCTATCCGGTAACAGAGCTGAATACAAGGGAAGGTGCCGAGTCCATGCCGATGTGAAGAGGTCTACATCTGGGTGCCTGAACAACGAACAAGCCAAAGGAAGGAGGCAGCATCGATGGTCCACTTTGTGGAAATGGGAAGAAACCAGGACAGACCACCTGCAAGGATGTCTAACACTCCTTGGACATGAACAGTATTGAGAGCCAAACCCCAAGAATCCAGCAAAAGAGCTACATGAAGCATCAAGCTTCAGAGAGGGGCCAAAGAGAACCTCCTCAGTTGAGACAATGAACCACACAGGAACAGTCCGAATGGAGATGGGGTATGGAACCCAAAGGAATCCGAACCCTCCACAGTGCATACTACACAGCAGCACACACTCCCAAACCACACTGTGAACCCGACAAAGGAGAAGAGACCAATGACCCCGGCCGGCTTGGCAAGCTCTGTAACAAAGCCCCAACCCAGATGTGAGGCATCTGTGAAGGCATCAGGTGAGGGCAGAGGAAAGCACAAGGGAACCAAACCCCAAAAAAACTCAGAGTAAGCCAGCGACGCAGCAGCCAGTGAGGGGCAAATGAGGCCCACACCCAATGATTGTGACGGCGGGGAAAGGGGCCGCTCCAAAGATACCAGAGCAGCTGCCGAAGCTAAACCTTGCCCAGAGGAAAAATGATGTAGGCAAAGTCCCTACTCCCGGACAAATGCTTGAGCAACCGCCGAGTCATCTGAGCCCAACACAACACCAACATATGGCAGTGCTGCAGCTCGGTCAAGGTCACTACAGGAAGGGAACTCAAAGTCAACCAAGAGCCTCACACAAGGCTCAGCCCAGTCCAAACCTGGGACAGAACCAACTGGTGCTTCCTCCAGTGAGCTGGGAAACCAAACAGATCCCTCGCTTCGAGAACTGAAAAATGAGATACAAGGAGACTAGAGGTATTAAATATGCCAAAACTAAAGATAGAAAAAAAATAAATAAAAATAAATATAAATAAATATAAATATGTTTATTCAGGTAAGGTACATACAAGTGATGTTACATTAATGGATCGAATTATAGATAGAGCTAGTACATACAATGCCTAAAGCCACTATTACACAATGCGTTTCGGGCAGAAGAAGAAGTGATATGATCACTACATGTAAAATAATAACGAGAATTTATAAGACTGATGAAGAATTCTTGAAACCTGGAACTTCAAAAACAAGAGGTCATAGTTTTAAGCTAAGGAAACAAAGCTGCCAAAAAGGCATTAGAAAGTTCACCCTGGCAAACAGTAGTAGATGACTGAAACAGTGAGGTGGTGGTTATCTTGAGGTTATCTTGAGATGATTTCGGGGCTGTTTTTAGTATCCCTGCGGCCCGGTCCTCGACCAGGCCTCCACCCCCAGGAAGCAGCCCGTGACAGCTGACTAACATCCAGGTACCTATTTTACTGTTAGGTAACAGGGGCATAGGGTGAAAGAAACTCTGCCCATTGTTTCTCGCTGGCGCCTGGGATCGAACCCAGGACCACAGGATCACAAGTCCAGCGTGCTGTCCGCTCGGCCGACCGGTGGTGGTGACCAAAACCATTAGTTGTTTCAAAGCTTTCTATGACAGTCACACCCTATCTCAAGAATGCACCTTGAGAGTTGCACTCTATCTCAAGAATGGCAAAGAAGGTTAGGTAGAGAAATAGAAACAATTGAACTAAAGCTACAAGAATCATACAAAACCCAGGAGAGGCAAAGAGAGCAAAAGGCCATCAGTGAAAGAGAAAGAAATCCTAAATACTTTTTCTCCTATGCAAAGTCGAGATCAAAAACCACATCTAGTATCGGGCCCCTGCAAAAGGGAGACGGAACTTTCACTGATGACAACAAAGAAAGCTGAGGAAGCAGTACAACTCTAGTTTTCAGTGAGCCACTAAAGATTGATAACTCAAATGAATTTTTCATGGATATGATACCAACATCAAATCATATATCAGACATCACTCTATCCCCACTGGATTTTGAAGAAGCCATAAACAGTATGCCTATGCACTCTGCACCAGGCCCGATTCGTGGAACTCCATATTCATCAAGAACTGCAAAAAAACCAGCGTTGAATGTAATGAAACGCCATTTTCTGGGTGAGTCCCGGAGGCTCCCCGGAGCTATCCCAGGCTGATATGCTAATGTCAGACTTTGGCATCAGTCATGTGTATGGAGTTCTTAGGCCCGGGGACCACGGCCAACGGCCAGAACCGGGCCCCTCAGAGAGGCAAGGGGAGCAATGGCCTATAGAAGCCCCCGTGTGATTGGAAGCATTCTATGTCTGCCATCGACCGGGACAGGCACCCAGAAAGGTAAGCGCCCCAAAACAAACCCCTATTAGGTTAAAATTGCTACCAAAAGTCGAACTAGTGGATAGAACTCCCACAGAAAACAAGCAAACTAGTATGACGTCACACGTCACACGCCGCTGTCTGCGCAGCTCCCCCTCCCCGGGAGGGGGAAGGGGGAGCCCCAGACCTCACACGCGGCTATCCACCATCAGTTCTGAGGCTGGATGTCAAGACACGCGAAAAACCGCCGACGGAGGGAGGGAGGGTTGCCGGGGAGCCTCCGGGACTCACCCAGAAAATGGCATTCATTACATTCAACGCTGGTTTTCTGGGGGGAGCCCCGTCGGCTCCCCGGAGCTAACTACCCACAGAGGAAGATCAAAAGGGACGGAACCGGGAGGCGGACACCACGCACCCCTCCCCTGGAAGCGAGACAACCGGCAGCAACGCCAACCCAAGGCGCCACAGCCCCGGACAGTCCCGGGAACAACACAACAACGAGCAGCAAGGCCCTCGAAGCGAACACCAAAGATCCATGCCCGAAAGACTGCGAGAAACGTCATCCATACGGCAGAGAGCAGCAAAGCCACGAACGCCACGGACAGGAGGGAAGAACACAGGCAGCCAAGCCGCAAGAACACGGCTGACAACCCGGGACAACCAGGCGAACAGGAAGAAACAGAACCGGATCAACGCAAAATGCGCTCCGGACACAGACGCCGTGGCACACAACCGCGGAGACCAGGATGGTGCAAGCGGCGCACGAACAGGCCGGAGGTGAAACGACGCACAAGACAGCTTACTAACGGTGTAGAAGCAACACCAAGACCGAAAGCAAGCCAAAGCGGCCCCGCCAGCGCCGCACAAAAAGAGAGAGGCGACAGTATGCGGCACGACGACGGCCCCCAACCCCCACCAAAAACCAAGCCGACGGTAACAAGAGTAACCACCTAAGAAGGGACAGGAAAAGGAAGGACCGCCAAAACACCCCATACTGCCGCCAAGAGAAACACGCAGGTGGGGACACCGACCACCAGCTGGAGGCGAGACCATGAGGCAGACGGAAGCAGCCCCGACAAGGCCCCTCCGAGCCCAGGAAAAGGCGGAGCCGCAAGAAGATCTCGGGCGCGACCACCGAACTCAGGTGGCACAAGGAGATGGAACGTCTGTCAAACAGAAAAACGCCAAGCAAGCAAACCCGCCAGGAGTTCAGAAATGACAGGTCCGACGCGGACATCGCCAGACCCCGAAAAAAAAACAATTGGCAGGGCAAGCAAGGAAACCAAGAAGGCGGACGGGTTGCCGCCAGAACTGGACCCAAACCAAGAGGTACGAGCAACTGCAACAGACCGATACAAAGAAGCACACCACAGGACACAGGCCGAAAAAAGCCCTAGAAGCCAAGGAACACACGCAGAACCCCTGGCCATTGGCCTCCCATCACAGTTTCATCCTTTTCCTTCTGCTACTGCTACTGCTACTGGAGGCTCCTGCTCTCAGGAAACTGAGTCATGTACCCCCCCCCCCTCTTCAACTAAAGTCTGTAGTGATATACACACA
>WNGS01001710.1:23698-36398 GCA_020271785.1 Procambarus virginalis
ACCCCTGTGGCAGAGGAGGAAAACAAGGGAACGCACAAGCAAGGAAGTGGTGTTTTTCAAAAGACTGAACATTCTTTGAGTCTCTTACTCCTATTCCACAGCCATTTTATATTTTTGAGGGGAGGCCACTTATTCTTTGCAATAATCCTTTATTATAAAACAAATGATTGTAGATTATCTTGCAACAGTTTCACATCCTATACAAGGATACTAAATACAGTGGCACCTCGACTTACGACTGCCCCTACTTACGAATTTTTTCGAGTTACGACCATAATTTCGTCAAAAATGCAACTCGACTTTGGACCTTTGCCTCGACTAGCAACTTTGTTGATACACGTATGGGTCGACTGAGTGTGTGGTTCCTGGTGGTACGGGCTACCCCACCTCAGTTTACTAGAGCCGCCCGCTTAGTGACGATCACACTTGTAAAGAATTTAATTGTTTTGTGCTTTTTTAACATAAAAGTAATTATTATATATCATGCCTAGGGTCCCAAGAAAGTCAGTGGTAAGGTTCAACTTAAGAAAACAGTTGTGGGTAGAGGCAGTAGAAAATTTCCCCTCCTCGTTAAGAAAATGTGTGAAGTATGGGAAGAACTGCAAAGTTTTGTTGAAAAAACTCACCCAGATAAAGCTGTAGCAGGCCATTGCACTGACCTTTTGAATGACAATGTGATGTCTCACTACAGACAAGTGTTAAAATGTAGGGAAAAAACAACTGTTTTTTTATCATTAGATAAAAATCTTTAGATGATTTTTGTATTTTTAGACAGATTCTTAGTAAGACAAGCAAGCAGTGAAACACAACCAGGTCCTAGTGGTATGCCTGCAAAACGTAGGAGAGTACCCCAGAGAAGTCATCACCGCCTGATGTTATAATCGAAGGGGATTCCCCTTCCAAACATTAACACCTCTCCTCCTCCCCCCCCTCCCTGCCATCTTCCATAAGCTAACAAGTCCTCAATAAAGGTAAGATATACATACTGTACTGTAGCTAGTATTAAAAGAGTTGTATTAGTATAAATGTATTTTAAGTTAATATTTTTGGGGGTGTGGAATGGATTAATTCAATTCACATTGTTCATGGGAAAATTCATTTCGAGTTACAAGTTTCAAAGTTATGACCCGTCTTTGGGAATGGATTAAATTTATAAGTGGCGGTACCACTGTACTGTAATTTAGTCCCCGTTGTGAAGTGGTAAGACACTTGCCTGGCATTTCGCGAGCACTTTGTCCTGGGTTCATATTCTGGCCGGTTAGGATTTACTGGGCATCAATCCTTAACTGTAACCTTTGTTTAGCCAACAGTAAAATGGGTACCTGGTTGTTAAATGGTGGGTCGTATTCCGGGGAACATAGGATTAAGGGCTTCCCAGAAACACTATGCGTGCTAGTGGTGGTACAAGAATGCAAGATGTAATAGACACCACCATTTAACCAAATGATGCACATCTACTAATTACTTTCACACTGAAGTTATACCTGTTGGTGTAACCTTTTCACACATTTCTATTCATTAAGTCACAAATAATCTCCTCTGTAACTAGTAGGCCAATAAGCAAGATTCTGAAAACAAATGTTCAAGAGCTGTCAAGTAGGTAACTTTGCCTTTGAGAGTCAACTCTTAAAAAAACTAACGTTGAATGTAATGAAACGCCATTTTCTAGGCAAGTCCCGGAGGCTCCCCGGAATTATCCAGGCTGATAGGAATAGTCCTAATTTTTGGCATCAATGTGGGTAGAGTTCTAGACCTATCGGGGACCACAGCCAGAACCTGGCCCCCTCAGAGAGGCACGAGGAGCAATGGCCTATAGCAATGCACATGTGATTTTGGAGCATTTTATATCTGCCAACGACTGGGACAGGCAAGCAGAAAGGTAAACACCTTAAACTCCTATTCTGGTAAAGTCAACGAAAATAACAAAACAAATGGACAGAACTCCCTCAAGGGAAAACGAGCAAACAAGCATGACGTCACACGAAACTGGAAACAGTTCTGGAAACTGGAAAATATTGGAGGGGTGACAGGTAAGCTTCTAACATGGATGAAAAATTTTCTGACTGATAGAAAAATGAGGGCAGTGATCAGAGGCAATGTATCGGACTGGAGAAATGTCACAAGCGGAGTACCACAGGGTTCAGTTCTTGCACCAGTGATGTTTATTGTCTACATAAATGATCTACCAGTTGGTATACAGAATTATATGAACATGTTTGCTGATGATGCTAAGATAATAGGAAGGATAAGAAACTTAGATGATTGTCATGCCCTTCAAGATGACCTGGACAAAATAAGTACATGAAGCGCCACTTGGCAAATGGAATTTAATGTTAATAAATGTCATGTTATGGAATGTGGAATAGGAGAACATAGACCCCACACAACCTATATATTATGTGAGAAATCTTTAAAGAATTCTGATAAAGAAAGAGATCTAGGGGTGGTTCTAGATAGAAAACTATCACCTGAGGACCACATAAAGAATATTGTGCGAGGAGCCTATGCCACGCTTTCCAACTTCAGAATTGCGTTTAAATACATGGATGGCGATATACTAAAGAAATTGTTCACGACTTTTGTTAGGCCAAAGCTAGAATATGCAGCGGTTGTGTGGTGCCCATATCTTAAGAAGCACATCAACAAACTGGAAAAGGTGCAAAGACATGCTACTAAGTGGCTCCCAGAACTGAAGGGCAAGAGCTACGAGGAGAGGTTAGAGGCATTAAATATGCCAAAACTAGAAAACAGAAGAAAAAGAGGTGATATGATCACTACATACAAAATAGTAACAGGAATTGATCAAATCGATAGGGAAGATTTCCTGAGACCTGGAACTTTAAGAACAAGAGGTCATAGATATAAACTAGCTAAACACAGATGCCGAAGAAATATAAGAAAATTCACTTTCGCAAATAGAGTGGTAGACGGTTGGAACAAGTTAGGGGAGAAGGTGGTGGAGGCCAAGACCGTCAGTAGTTTCAAAGCGTTATATGACAAAGAGTGCTGGGAAGACGGGACACCACGAGCGTAGCTCTCATCCTGTAACTACACTTAGGTAATTACGAGCTGCGCCGCATGTCTGTGCAGTTCCCCTCTCCCAGGGAGGGGCAAGGAGGAGCCCCAGACCCTCACGCTGGCGATCCACACATTCAGTTCCGAGGCTGGATATCAAAATACGAGAAAACCGCCGACCCTAGGGAGGTAGGGTTGCCGGGGAGTTTCCGGGACTCACCCAGAAAATGGAGTTTCATTACATTCAACGCTGGTTTTCTGGGGAGAGCCCCTACGGCTCCCCGGAGCTACTTCACCAAAGACTAAGAAAAAAAGGGGATTTACCCAGGAGGTGGTCGGTGCTCCACACCTCAACTCGAAGTTGAGACAAGCTGCAGCCGCCGACCCAAAGTGACACAGGCCCGACTAGGCCCAGGAACGTTCACGAGGTAGCATGCAGTCAGGACCCTGTTCGAACACCAAACACCTCGTGCCCGAATGTCAGCCCAGGACATATTCCCAAAGACGGCAGCAAAGCAGCGAACTTACGAACGTCATAGGCACGGGGATAGACCGCAGGCTGGCTAGACTTAACCCTGCAGACGACCTGAGAGACCCGCACCCGCAAATAGGGAAGAAGGGAAACTGGATCAACCCAAAGCGCGTCCCCGGACACAGAAGCTGTGGCGCACAAATAACGGCAGAGGGTCGCAACCGAACACAAAACCTGATGCACCCCCAGCCTGACCAACCAAGCATCAACAATCCAAGACCCTTCCGGAAAGCAGCAGTCTCATTCTTCGCCAGTAAAGAAGGAGACGGCTGCAGACGAACAAACCTATCTCCACGACCGAAAGAGCAGAAACCCTTGCACCAGAGGAGAGCATGAAGCTCCCCAACCCGACCCCCAAAGGCCAATGCCAACAGGAAAAAAAAAAGAGCCTTCAAAAAACAATCCTGAACTGAAGGGGCCACAACAAACCGAGAAGAAGAGAAATAGGAGAGCACTCTGTCCAAAGACCAGGACGGCTCAGGCGGCGAATGAGCAGGGCGGAGGTGAAACAACGAACAAGACAGCTTGTGAAACGGTGCAGAAGTAACATCTATACCAAAAGCAAGCTGAAGCGGCTCCGCCATCACCACATGATACGAGGCAACAGTATTTGACATAAGATGACGGTCCTGGAACCATGAGAGAAAGGACACCACCATCCGAACCGAAAGCGAAATACAACAATAAAGAGGCAAAAAGAAATGGAAGGACTGCCAGGAAACTTCATACTGCCGCTGAGACGAAGCCCGCAGGTGGGACACCATCAACGAAGCCACCTGATCGCTATACAACCTGTGATAAACTCGAGTAAAAAATACCAAACGCAAAGACTCAAGGAGAAGAGCGAACCAGTCTCCTAACAGACCAGGCCAATCTCCTGAAAGAGGTGGAACCGCAGAAAAACCTATGGGTTTGGACAACAGGCAAGCAGCGCCTGAAATCACAGTTGGGTCAGCCACCATGGGGGCCAAGAAGACAACTCGCCCCTGGTAAGTCTCCAAGCGAGCCAGGACCTGGAGCAACAGCTGAACCGTCTGGCAAAGCCAACTGAATGAGTCAGTGTCAACTGTCCATTCCGTGGACAGGGGAACAAACCGGGACAGGCCATCCACCAGAACATTGGACACCCCCCCCCCCCAGACGTCTTTGAACTCAGAACTCAGCAGACGAGCCACCCAAAGCGACCAACCCCAAAGAGCCAAGGACTGCATTGAACCCCTCGGTTTGGGCAATGAACCACCAAGGAGCAGCAGTTCGAATGGAGCCGGATCGTCGATCCCTGGGTGACCCAAACCCTCCGCAGCGCAAACCACACCGCCGCGAATTCCTGCACTGTGCTGTGGGCCCGATGGAGGGACGGACCCCACCGCCCCTGACCGGCCTGGTGAGCACTGGTCACAAAGCCCCAGCCGAGAGACGACATGTCTGTGAACACATTGAGTGAGGGCTCAGGTAGGCACCAAGGCTCTGAACCCCGAAAAACCAGAAGAGGAAGCCGGCGACGCAGCAGCTGATGTAAGGCTCCCGGGGGGTCGAACCCAGCGATCACTAGACACAGAAGGGACATCCCTGGAGGAACCAGAACACCCGACGAAGCCAAACCTGACCCAGCGGGTAGATCATTATCGCAAAGTTCAGGCTCCCGCACAGACCCTCGAGCAACCACCGGGTGACCCGGGAGCCCCCCAGAAACCAGCGCATGCGGTACCGCAGCCGAAGGAAAGATTCCTGAGTTAGAGACAAGGAAGCGGTCTGAGAGTCTCACACAAGGCTCAGCCAGGTCCGAACCTGGGAGGGAACCAGATGGAACTTACGCCAGTTCACCAGGAACCTGAACCCGGATAGCTGGGAAAGCACCACACCCCTGGCAAGCAGACAGGCGGACCGACTGGGAGCCCAAACCAGCCAGTCGTCGAGGTAAGCCAACACCCGAACAACTAACAGATGCAGATGGGCCACAACAACCCAGAAAGATGTGTGAACACATGAGGTGTCAGGTTCAACCCGAATGGGAGACAACGAAAGCGGTAATTGATGCCCCACAACAAACTTAGCCCGTCCCTGAACCTCGGATGAATCAGAACGTGCCAATATGTGTCCTTGAGGTCCACGGACACCATCCAAGAACCCGGCTCCTAAAGAAGCCTGGGGCCTGGGACAGAGTGGTCATCTGAAAGGGGGGGGCAAAAAACCAGGGGTTCAGACGGAACAACACCAGAACAAACCGCAGGTCCGCACAGTCCCGTTTCGGAACTGGAAACAAGTGGGAAACCCACCTGAGGGACGTCGTCGTTTCGACCACGCCCAAGCGCACCCACTCCAAGGTGACTTGACAGAGCGCAGGAGAAGAGGTCTGCTCCGCCAGCCCCGAACCTCCCGAAGGAGGTGGAGCCACCCAACGCCACCGAATACAGCGAGAAATGACCTGAAAACCCACTAATAGTGAGACCAGGTATGAGCGAACAGAGCACACCTCCCCCATCACCCCGTCAATGGGGTGAACCGCGAAAGCGCTGATGCCCATTACAAGAACCCAATCTGCACACAGAGCGAGCACCATGCCAACCAGACGCAGCTGGGACCGAAGGCTGCATCGCTCCGAAACTGGCACCGGGCCCACCTCGACAGGCAGAACCGCGGCCCTGGCACGGCAGGGTTTAGAGGTTTCCGATACTCGGGCGGTTTCGGGTTGCCCTTCCGGGGTGGCTGCAGAGGCATCCGAGTCGATTCCTCCTGCCGTAGCTCCATGGTCTGACCAGTGGGCCCATCCTCTTCCTGCTATACCGGCTGCCGGAGCCGGTATAGCAGCTTTGGGAGCCGGTCGGCCGAGCGGACAGCACGCTGGACTTGTGATCCTGTGGTCCCAGATTCGATCCTGGGCGCCGGCGAGAAACAATGGGCAAAGTTTCTTTCACCCTATGCCCCTGTTACCTAGCAGTAAAATAGGTACCTGGGTGTTAGCTGTCACGGGCTGCTTCCTGGGGGTGGAGGCCTGGTCGAGGACCGGGCCGCGGGAACACTAAAGCTCCAAAATCATCTCAAGATAACCTCAAGATAACCCCAAAGTCCTCAGACGCTTAGGAGCCAAAAGCAGGGGTAAGGGGGGGGACCGAATGAACCACAGCAGGGGGAAGAACGAGGGGGCGTGGACAGAACCAAGGCCAAAGCGACCAACACCCCCAAGTCGGGTGTAAACAAAACACCGGGTCGGGTGTAAACCCCAAGTCGGGTGTAAACAAAACACCGGGTCCCTATAAACAAAATGGGATAGACTCAGGGGCATCCGGGGAAGCAACCAATCTAATGCGCTACAGCAACCTAAACCTATCCTACAATGCGCAAGCTGCCTGCACCCGAATAATATCAGATTGGGTGAACTGAGTCACATACAAGGAACAAAGCTTGCTGGACTGAGTTGAATGTGTCATCGACCCGACAGGCAGCAGGATGGAGGCAAAACAATGAGTGTCGCCCTGAAACATGGGGACAGAGCAACCCTCAAACTTGCAAAAACCAAGGAGATTCAGGGGTTACATCCATTGGATCTGAGCACCCCACGGGTTTTCCAGGCCCCTTAGACTGAGTCTGCTAAGGGTTATCCCAGGCAGGGTACTGCTAACCGGCGACCCAAGCAACCAACCAACACTGCTAAAGCTGAACCCTCGGGACGTGTCCACTCACGAGGGCGAAGCAGGGGGGTACCACCAAACACAAACAACCCTAATATAAAGGGAAGGGACACCAAGGCAGACCCCCACCAGGCAAAAGCAAAAAGAAAAGAAAAAAACTTGCAAGAGGACAGCGTACCCAGAGGGAACAGAGCCGGCCACTGTTATGGGTGAAAACTAGCTGCGCAGTACCCCGCGCCCCTACCAATGCAAAAACTACAACTTTCCCCAAGGCAAACAAGGGAGGAATCCCCCAAACATTTGGGCGGTCAATTGCCAAGCAGTGAAAGACCAACAGAGGTAGATACAAGGTGAATTGTGGAAGATAACCCCAAGCCCCTAGGGCAGTACTTACAGGGCACTTAGGGATAACTTCCCTAAGAGAATGCAGCCCGAGTACCCTGGAATATTTCTCCCAGCTCACACACCACCAAAGAGAAGTACTGAACCCAGGCACAGAACAAAGAGAATCTAGAGCTGGAGCCACAACGACTAAGCCTTATCCCATCAGCGAGGAACTGAAGGTGTGGATCGCCGGCGCAAGGGTCTGGGGCTCCCCCTTTCCTCCTCCTGGGGAGGGGGAGGGGAGAACTGCACAGACATGCGGCGCGGCTCATGTGACATCATGCTTGTTTGCTCGTTTTCCCTTGGGGGAGTTCTGTCCATTTGTTTTGTTATTTTTGTTGGTTTCACCAGAATAGGGGTTTGTTTTGAGGCGCTTACCTTTCTGGGTGCCTGTCTCGGTCGATGGCAGATATAAAATGCTCCAAAATCACATGTGCATTTCTATAGCCATTGCTCCTCATGCCTCTCTGAGGAAGGGGGGGGGGAGGGCAGATTCTGGCCATGGTCCCCGGGAGGCCTAGTACTCCACCCACATCGACTGATGCCAAACATTAGGACTATCCCTATCAGCCTGATAGCACCGGGAGCTGTAGGGGGCTCCCCCAGAAATATTATCTCCAAGTTTTAACGCAAAATACCGACATGGCTGTGAAACGAATTCAATACGATTCTACAGTACTGTANTGGAATGTGGATTGGAGAACATTGACCCCAGACAAGCTATAAATTATGCGAGAAATCTTTAAAGAATTCTGACAAAGGATCTAGTGGTGGTTCTAGATAGAAACTGTCACCGGAGGATCACATTAAGAACATTGTGCGAGGAGCCTATGCTACACCTTCTAATTTCAGAATTGCTTTTAAATACATGGATGGAAAAATAATAAAGAAATTGTTCACGACTTTTGTTAGACCAAAGCTGGAATATGCAGCAGTTGTATGGTGCCCATATCTTAAGAAACACATCAACAAACTGGAAAAGATGCAAAGACATGCCACTAAGTGGCTCCCTGAACTGAAGAACAATAGCTACGAGGCGAGGTTAGAGGCATTAAATATGCAAAAACTACATGATACTGTAGAAGAAAGAGGCAATATGCTCACTACATACAAATAGTAACAGGAATCAATAAAACTGATAGGAAAGAATTCCCGAGACCAGGAACTTCAAGAACAAAAGGTCATAGATTTAAACTAACGAAACAAAGCTGCCGGAGAAATAAAAAATATACTTTTGTAAACAGTGGTAGACAGTTGGAACAAGTTAGTTGAGAAGGTGGTGGAGGCCAAAACCGTCAGTAATTTCAAAGCGTTATATGACAAGGAGTGCTGGAGAGATGGGACACCACAAGCGTAGCTCTGATCCTGTAACTACACTTAGGTAATTACACACACACACACACACACACACAAATGCCAAAGAAATATAAGAAAATTCACTTTTGCAAACAGAAGGTAGACGGTTGGAATAAATTTAGTGAGGTGGTGGTGGATGCCAAAACCGTCAGTAATTTCAAAGCGCTATATGGCAAAGAGTGCTGGGAAGACGGGACACCACGACCATAGCTCTCATCCTGTAACTACACTTAGGTAATTAAATAAAACACACACACATACTGTCCCTCAACTATGGCAGTTGGGGGACACTATAGCAGTTGGGGAGACATTATGGAGCCATGGGAACTAGGGCAGTCAGAGGAAACTTACAGTGATCAGAGGGGACACTATATGTGTCAGTGGGCACTTTTATAGTGTATAGGGGTTGCAGGGCACTACAGCAGTCAGGGGGAACACTATACTGGTTGGGGGTGACACTACAGTATAGCAGTCAAGAGTGGACACTATAGCGGTTGAGGTAACACTATAGCAGTTGAGGGGACACTATAGCAGTCAAGGGGACACTATAGCAGAGGGGACACTATAGCAGTTGAGGGGACACTATAGTGGTCGAGGGAACACTATAGCAGTTGAAGTAGACACTATAACAGTTGAGGGAGACACTATATGTAGTGGTTGAGGGAGATACTATAGCGGTCGAGGAGACACCATAGCGGTCAAGGGGACACCATAGCGGTCAAGGGGACACCATAGCGGTCGAGGGGACACCATAGCGGTCAAGGGGACACCATAGCGGTCGAGGGGACACCATAGCGGTCGAGGGGACACCATAGCGGTCGAGGGGACACCATAGCGGTCGAGGGGACACCATAGCGGATCAGGGGGACACCATAGCAGTCGAGGGGACACCATAGCGGTCGAGGGGACACCATAGCGGTCGAGGGGACACCATAGCGGTCGAAGGGACACCATAGCAGTCGAGGGGACACCATAGCGGTCGAGGGGACACCATAGCGGTCGAGGGGACACCATAGCAGTCGAGGGGACACCATAGCAGTCGAGGGGACACCATAGCAGTCGAGGGGACACCATAGCAGTCGAGGGGACACCATAGCAGTCGAGGGGACACCATAGCAGTCGAGGGGACACCATAGCAGTCGAGGGGACACCATAGCAGTCGAGGGGACACCATAGCAGTCGAGGGGACACTATAGCAGTTGAGGGAGACACTATAGCAATCGAGGGGACACTATAGCGGTTTTGGGAGCCACTATAGTGGTTGAGGGACACTATAGCAGTCGAGGGATACTATAGCAGTTAAAGGAGACACTATAGCAGTTAAAGGAGACACTATAGCAGTTAAAGGAGACACTATAGCAGTTAAAGGAGACACTATAGCAGTTAAAGGAGACACTATAGCAGTTAAAGGAGACACTATAGCAGTTAAAGGAGACACTATAGCAGTTAAAGGAGACACTATAGCAGTTAAAGGAGACACTATAGCAGTCAGGGAGACACTATAGCAATTGAGGTGATACTATAGCAATTGAGGTGACACTATAGTGGTTGAGGGGACACTATAGCGGTCGAGGGGACACAATAGCAGTCGAGGGGACACTATAGCAGTCAGGGAGACACTATAGCAGTTGAGGGAGACACTATAGTAATTGAGGGGACACCATAGCAGTCAAGGTAGACACTATAGTGGTCGAGGGGACACTATAGCAGTGAGGGAGACACTATAGTAGTTGAGGGACACTATAACAGTTGAGGGGACACTATAGCAGTTGAAGGAGATACTTTAGTGGTTGGATGGACACTATAGCAATCGAGGGGATACTATAGCAGTCGAGGGAACACTATAGCGGTCGAGGGGATACTATAGCGGTCAAGGGGATACTATAGCGGTCAGGGGACACTATAGCAGTCGAGGGGACACTATAGCAGTCGAGGGGACACTATAGCAGTCGAGGGGGGACTATAGCGGTCGAGGGGACACTATAGCGGTCGAGGGGACACTAGCAGTTGCGGGAGACACTATAGCAGTTGAGGGGACACTATAGCAGTTGAGGGAGACACTATAGTGGTTGAGGGGACTCTTTAGCAGTCAGGTGGGACATTATAGTCGTCAGGGGGGGGGGTTACTATAGCACTCAGGGGGCACCAACGTGGTCAGGGAACATTATAGTGGATGGAGGACACTATTTCTGTTGGGGGAGATGACATAAGTCATTTAAAAAAGAATTATGACCAAAACAAAATATGTAGTCACCCAACTTTAACCAAATTAACTCTTAAATAAGAAAGTTAAATGGGTAAATAAAATATTTTCTTACAGTATTTTATGTAATGAAAATGAAACATGATTACACATAATTCACGTTGGAAATATATTAGATTTGAAGTTGTAATAAAGTATGCAGGTTTGATGTACTTGCATTGTGTTAAAGTGGAAATTTCTGCCAAGATATGATTAAGACGACGTGTGTTCCTCTCTTGCTCTCTTGTAGGATGAGTATGGGGTACACAAACTAGCTGCCTCTGGCAGGAACTATGTTTAAGGGTTAATTATAGAACTATTCTTTTAGTCATAGGAAAACTTACCCGTTTTCTAGTAAGGCTTTACTGAACGGACCATCTATCAGACCCCCTTATTTTATTTTGAATTATCTACATAAATACCTACATAACAAAAGTATATTATCTACTTTTTGTTATGTAGGTAGTTACCAACATAACTGCTATACCTACATAACAAAAGTAGAACTAAAATTCAAATATGTAATACAGTCTGTCCCAATAATGTACTGAAATCAGAAAACAGTCCTATACTGTATTCATTTTAACTTGGCAAGATGTCTTTCAAAATTCTTCACAGATGTTGAATACTTATGTTAATGCAGACGATGAGTCACAATAACATGGCTGAAGATATGATGACCAAACCACACACCAGAAGATAAGAAACGACGGTGTTTTGGTCCGTCCTGGACCATTATCACAATTTACTTGATAATGGTCCAGAATGGACCAAAATGTCGCCATCTCTTCCTTTACTGGTGTGTGGTTTGGGCATCACTTATGTTAATCACTGTCAAAATATTTAATAAACTGTTTGCTTTTATTTTGTATTAATCTCTTTCAAAAGGAAGTAAAAGTAAGTTACCCTGTAATATAGATTTATTGAGGCTCAGGAATAATAAGGAGTGAAGTGCAGGCACCATCTATAAAGGAACAGTGTCACTGTGCCTTCAGGGGCACAGTGACAACTTGCAACAATGACAACCATCATCAATATTACAAAACTGTTTATCTACAAGAAGTGATTATATACAGTATCTATAAAATATATAAATGTGTTAGTATACATTACATACAGTATGTACTAACTTATACATATATTACATACAGGATGTACAATATACAAATGAGAATACTTAATAAAAAATACTTCAACGTTCTTTCAAATGGCTCCAATAATATTGCTTCATTTCAAACATGAACTTGAAATACAGGTGTTACTCAACGTGCAGTTTTCTAATGGTATATGATGAAAACAGGATCAGCATGTATATTTAAAAAAAGAAAATTTACTACATATTCAACTAAGCCAAAATACTTTAAATTAAATCAACAAACAGTCAGCCTTGCTTCTCTGAGTTTGAAGAACGCATATTTACAGCTACGCGCTTTAGTTTCTAGCACCATAATTTTGTTAAGAGAAAGTATTTACACGTACACATTTTTTGACGAGTGGTTCACAGTGCAAGTTATTGTTTGATTAGCGTGTAATGCATGTTGT
>WNGS01001710.1:42838-53563 GCA_020271785.1 Procambarus virginalis
TACTCTTCACAATTGTCCTTGTATCACCCATCCTTTGCCATGTCTTAGCCCTGTTCAGCCATGTGACCCAGCACCTTGTTGGGCTTGTGACACCTGACAATTACATTGTCTGATGAACTTTTGGGATTACATTCTTGCACTATGACTCACCCCATGCATTCTTTTCCCCACATGAAGAATCCAAATGTAATGTTGAATTCGGAAGCAACTGAAATATAGGCCCTAAGAACTAGGAATCTGAAGCCTCCTTCGACCCTGCCACTCACTCCAGTATATGTAGTCAGGTTGGAAGGGAAGCGAGAAATTCCCGGTAGCATGATGTTAATTGATAACACCATTCTATGAGACTCGTCCTAATTCACCTGCCAGTGGCCAGTTGCCGAGAGAGTCTTATCCAGACCACGCACAAACTCATGAACGTAAAAACCTTCACTCAAGTACAGCAAACCATCATCTGTCTCATTCATTTGAGTTAAATTGTTAAATATATAGTACTGTACAGCAATATTTGTGGTTGAGAAGTGGCAGAATTATTCTACTGCAATGGTTAAACAGACATTTAAATGTGGCTAAAGTGGAGGAAAATAATGAACATCTGAATACCTCTGGAAAAAAGTCCTATTTCTGCTTAAGTTATTTTTGGCCTACACACACATTTTCCAGATTGTCTCTCACATGAATCAAAGGCTATGAAACAAGTAAATAGTTATCAAAATAAGGCACCAAGCCTGGAAGACTATCACTGTGGTGAAGAATAAATCAAATAGTCCTCAATATCATCCAAGCTGCCAATACAAGAGCAACACACATCAGATGATTGCTGCCAATGTTATCAGAGTCACCTAGCTGCATAGCTATACACGACAGCTACGGACTATCCCGAAGGCATATTTTAACACTACACTCTGCCCGTTATCCAGCTAGAAAAATGATGAAGGCAACCATGAAGACACAAAAGTTAGTAGCTGACCTTACCAAAGAAATTTTATTTTAAATTGTGAACAGATCATGTCAATCTTCATTTAATGGTTTACCAATGATAAATAATATTACACCAATGGTTATAAATCTACTACTATTCACACAATCCAAGCAAGGTAATTCCCAAACACAAAATTAAATCATTACACCATTACAAGTGCACAATACTACCTGTGTTAAATTATGAACTCCACTACAGTAATAACAGTATGAAGTTATTCAATATTACCATTGCCTCCATGTTAGAAATATATCAAATATATCAAACCTTCAACTCAAAACCATTCTTCATTCTAGACCAAGAGCAGCCTTTCTTAAAATCTCTCAGACATCACTACCCATCTTGGAAACAGTGCCGACCTTCGTTTTTACTGTACACTGCGGCATCAAGTCTTTCTCAAAATTCTAACACATTAAATTTCTTTGATGAGGATTATACACAGTAGCTCTTAAGATGACTGTCCACAAGGATATACAGTGGCACTGTCTACACTGTGAAGGGTACTTACTTATACTGTAACTTAATCACTACTGAATGCTTGTAGGCCGGTGATGGCACGGCCTAAGATGAGTGCATGGATGTCGTGTGTACCTGAAATTAAATATATAAAGAACAATATTTATCTTATGATATACATAGACAAGATGTGTGCCCAATGTCATTATCCACACTGATAAACACAGCACACTTCCACACCCTGAGACAACTACAAGAATACAGCAAATCAAACTTAAAAAAATCTAGCAAATAAGAAACTATGTTGTATGACTGAGAAAATAGGAATACATAAATGCAAAGTTAAGAGTTAAGCCATTCAGAGAAGAGGATGGTCCAATAAAAATCATGGCCAGGAAAACCAAACACAAATAGATGTGATTAGAGGGCTGCATATAGTAGTATTATTGCCAACTCTTGCATATCGGTTTGTAAGATATGCATGTATGAATGTGAAAAATCGAAAGTTCAAGCAGTAGAAAAAAATTATCTGGAAAACATGTATTGTGTTACAAGAATTGACAGTGCAAGACATTTAAAATGACACAAAAGAGTGTAAAGTCAACAAAATGCAAGATTGAGGAGTGTACAAGATAAGTTTAGGTATGGTAACCTAGAATGCTCAGGATTGAGAGATGCAGACCACCCAATCCTGAGCACTCCAGGTGCAAACGCTGAGCAGGAATTGGGTCATGATCTCACACACTACATCACCGAATGCCCAATTATTAGACCATTCAGACCAGTTGGCATGAGGTACCTGGAGCTTTGCAATTACTCTATTTACTCTCGTATTATTGAGTATATCTTCATAATGCACCCAAAATTTGCCAGTGCAGGCTACTGAACATATATGGCCCTGTATGACTAACCATCCTGCGAGATGGAGTGTTTAGTATCACTGCTACCTTATTCACTCTTGTGTTTATTGGTGATATGCTCACATAGTCACCCTGAGTTTGCCAGTGCCGACTACTGATCACATGCCTCTGTATGACTAACCATTCTGTGTGATGGGGATTTTTAGCATCACATAGCTAGCTCTTGATTCACACTGTACTCCCTTCATATATTAGGGGCAGCTGCACACATCCACATGTACCTAAGTGTGTTAATAAAAAAAAAAAAAGGCATGCCAACAGCTTTGCAGCTGCCTTGTTCTCAGACAAATATTTTGGCATGCCATTGGCCTCCCATCACAGTTTCATCCTTTTCCTTCTGCTACTGCTACTGGAGGCTCCTGCTCTCAGGAAACTGAGTCATGTACCCCCCCCCTCTTCAACTAAAGTCTGTAGTGATATACACGCATTTTTCAAAAGACCGAACATTCTTTAGTGTCAGAGTAGTAGACAAATGGAATGCATTGGAAGTGATGTGGTGGAGGCTGACTCCATACCAGCTTCAAGTGTAGATATGATAGAGCCCAGTAAGGCTCAGGAAACCTGTACATTATTTGATTGACCGTCAAGAGGTGGGACCTGTTATAAACTTGCGTGCTGCTATGGGGATCTAGTATTTTGGAGCAGGGTCAGCAGTTAGAATCAAGGTGTAACAGGTAGTGACACAATTAGGCCCGGCCCCAAGGAACATAGGTTCCTGTTTATACTTTAAGGTTTAGAACAGATCTGTCGTCTGGGATACAATTAACTACGCCACTACAACAGGAGTAATGGATACACCTCAAAAAAACTAACTTATTAAACCCTCTTAACAACCTCCCATATACATTCACAACAATAACAATAATACTCTACCACACTATCTTACGTTAACTACCTTGGTCCACGTAGGCAGGATACAAGGCTTACACTTGGGACAAGCTAGGGTAAAGTCTACCAGGCAGGGACACTAGCAAGGATTCTAGGTAGCTTCGTACCACTGGAGAAACACGTGGTTCCACTGAGCCCTTTAGAGTAAATTAGCAATATAACACTAGCGATACCCTATACCATTACTACACACTTATGCCAGAAAACGAATACCGCACTAACTTAGCTTTGTAAACTAGGACACAGGATAAGGTAAGAGAAGAGGAGGAGGAGGGAGAGGAGGGATACGGGATACAGCAACACAGCAGAGTTGTGGACACACGCCGCCAGCCAGAGAAGAACGCCCAAAACGTCCAGCCGCCGAGCTCCCGAGTTGTTATGGTGCCAGGAAGAGCCTAATTGATCGTGAAGCTTATACACATTACAAATCTTCACCGATGTACAATATTGTTTGCTTTACTCGTTCTAAGGATAGTAATAATTACTACACTGTTATACTTAATTCACAACAAGCTCAAGAGTCTGAATGCTCTGTGAGAAACAAGATTCGTCTTACATCTGGCAAGGAAGATAGGAATGCGCATCGACAGCGCACAAAAGAACGTAAGGTAAATTATTTAGAGCTTAATATGACCTCTGGTTTCCACTGAAGAACCCAGGGTCATAACAGGACCAGAGCCAGAGCTCAACCCCCGCAAGCACAAATAGATGAGTACAAATAGGTGAGTACACAAACACACACACACACAAAAAATAAAGCAAATGAACTTGGAGAATGGGTACTAGAGGAAAACCCAGACATAATAGCTCTCACAGAAACAAAGCTAACAAAAACCATAACAAATGCAGTATTCCCACAGGACTATTATGTTATGAAGAAAAGAGAGAAGGAAGAGGTGGTGGTGGTGTAGCCCTGCTGGTAAGAAAAGGCTGGGATATTGAGGAGTTGGTTGTTCAGGGAGTGAAGGTTTCAGTGACTACATAATAGATACATAACAACTGGAGAGCAAAAAATTATAGTCGTAGTCATATATAATCCACCACCAAATGACAGAAGACCCAGACAGGAATATGATAGAAACAACATGGCCACCATTAACATAATAGAGAGAGAGCAGCTTCTGTTGCTAGCAGGAATGGATCTGGACTACTAATCATGGGAGACTTCAACCATGGAAGATAGATTGGGAGAACAGACCCACATGGAGGACCAGAAACATGGAGAGTTAAGCTGCTGGATGTGGCAACAAGAAACTTTCTAAGCCAGCACATCAAGGAACCAACAAGAATGAGAGGAAAGATGAACCAGCAATGCTTGATCTGATTTACCCTAAATGAGTGGGATATAAGGGAAGTCAAGATGGAAGCACCCTGGGAATGAGTGATCACAGTGTATTGAACTTTTGAGTATCTGGTAGAGCTAGGAATTATCCCCCCCCCCCCCCCCCCCCCCCCACTGAGGAAACATGTCCGAGGAACGCGGACATTTCTTCAAGGAATTTGACTGAAAGACTTGCTGTTAGGACATGAAGTAAATGTCAAGTTTGTGAAATATATGATAAAGGCACAACAAAATTTATAACAAAGCAGAGATGCAGAACTAGGAAACAGGATTGGTTCAAATGAAATTGCGAGAGGACCAGAGACCAAGGACACAAAAATAAAATCAATATAGGAAGAGGCCAAACCCCCCAAACATACCAGTGATACAAAGATACGAGAAACAACTACACGGCAGTGAGGAGAAGGCAGAAAGAAATTTTGAAAAAGGGATTGTGGACAAATGTAAAACTGAACTAGGTCTATTCTATAAATTCATAAATAACAAATTGTTGGTAAAGGATAATATTCAGAAGTTGAAAATGGGAAATAGATTCACCGAAAATGAAAGGATATGTGTGAAACATTAAACTAAAAGTTCCAAAGTGTGTTTGTACAAAATGAAATCTTCAGGGAACCAGACACAATAAGAATTCCAGAGAACAACATAGAGCACATAGAGGTGTCTAGAGACGAAGTGGAAAAAAAGCTCAGAGCTAAGTAAGAACAAAGCAGTTGGTCCAGATGGAGTTTCACCATGGGTTCTGAGAGAATGTGCACCTGAGCTCAGCATTCCACTTCAAATGATTTTTCAGGCATCCCTGTGTACAGGAGTTGTAGCTAATGTGTGGAAAAAGGCTAACAGTTACAATCTACAAAAGTGGCAGCAGGGAAGACCCCCTCAATTACAGACTTGTATCATTGACAAGTGTAATAGTCAAAATATTGGAAAAAAATAATTAAAACTAAATGGGTAGAACACTTGGAGAAAAACGATATAATATCAGACAGACTGTATAGTTTTCGATCTGGAAGATCCTGTGTAATGAATTTACTCAAGGTTCTATGATCGAGCCACAGAGATTTTACCGGAAAAAGATGGTTGGGTTGACTACATCTATCTGGACTTAAATAAGGCTTTTGACAGAGTTCCACATAAAAGGTTGTTCTGGAAATTGGAACATATTGGAGGGGTGACAGGTAAGCTTCTAACATGGATGAAAAATTTCCTAACTGACAGGAAAATGAGGGCCGTAATCAGAGGCAATGTATCGGATTGGAGGAATGTCACAAGTGGAGTACCACAGGGTTCAGTACTTGCACTGGTAATGTTCATTGTATACATAAACGATCTACCAGTTGGAATACAGAATTATATGAACATGTTTGCTGATGATGCTAAGATAATAGGGAAGATAAGAAACCTACATGATTGTCATGCCCTTCAAGAAGACCTGGACAAAATAAGTATATGGAGCAACACTGGCAAATGGAATTTAATGTGAATAAATGCCATGTTATGGAATGTGGAATTGGAGAACATTGACCCCAGACAAGCTATAAATTATGCGAGAAATCTTTAAAGAATTCTGACAAAGGATCTAGTGGTGGTTCTAGATAGAAAACTGTCACCGGAGGATCACATTAAGAACATTGTGCGAGGAGCCTATGCTACACCTTCTAATTTCAGAATTGCTTTTAAATACATGGATGGAAAAATAATAAAGAAATTGTTCACGACTTTTGTTAGACCAAAGCTGGAATATGCAGCAGTTGTATGGTGTCCATATCTTAAGAAACACATCAACAAACTGGAAAAGATGCAAAGACATGCCACTAAGTGGCTCCCTGAACTGAAGAACAATAGCTACGAGGCGAGGTTAGAGGCATTAAATATGCAAAAACTACATGATACTGTAGAAGAAAGAGGCAATATGCTCACTACATACAAAATAGTAACAGGAATCAATAAAACTGATAGGAAAGAATTCCCGAGACCAGGAACTTCAAGAACAAAAGGTCATAGATTTAAACTAACGAAACAAAGCTGCCGGAGAAATATAAGAAAATATACTTTTGTAAACAGTGGTAGACAGTTGGAACAAGTTAGTTGAGAAGGTGGTGGAGGCCAAAACCGTCAGTAATTTCAAAGCGTTATATGACAAGGAGTGCTGGAGAGATGGGACACCACAAGCGTAGCTCTGATCCTGTAACTACACTTAGGTAATTACACACACACACACACACACACACAAATGCCAAAGAAATATAAGAAAATTCACTTTTGCAAACAGAAGGTAGACGGTTGGAATAAATTTAGTGAGGTGGTGGTGGATGCCAAAACCGTCAGTAATTTCAAAGTGCTATATGGCAAAGAGTGCTGGGAAGACGGGACACCACGACCATAGCTCTCATCCTGTAACTACACTTAGGTAATTAAATAAAACACACACATATACTGTCCCTCAACTATGGCAGTTGGGGGACACTATAGCAGTTGGGGAGACATTATGGAGCCATGGGAACTATAACAGTCTGAGGAAACTTACAGTGATCAGAGGGGACACTATAGCAGTTGGGGAGACATTATGGAGCCATGGGAACTATGGCAGTCAGAGGAAACTTACAGTGATCAGAGGGGACACTATATGTGTCAGTGGGCACTTTTATAGTGTATAGGGGTTGCAGGGCACTACAGCAGTCAGGGGGAACACTATACTGGTTGGGGGTGACACTACAGTATAGCAGTCAAGAGTGGACACTATAGCGGTTGAGGTAACACTATAGCAGTTGAGGGGACACTATAGCAGTCAAGGGGACACTATAGCAGAGGGGACACTATAGCAGTTGAGGGGACACTATAACAGTTGAGGGAGACACTATATGT
Organism: Procambarus virginalis; assembly: GCA_020271785.1. Classification (NCBI taxonomy): domain Eukaryota; kingdom Metazoa; phylum Arthropoda; class Malacostraca; order Decapoda; family Cambaridae; genus Procambarus; species Procambarus virginalis. Next base: position 50,292 of record WNGS01001710.1, read on the forward strand.
AGTGTTTGAGGGAGATACTATAGCGGTCGAGGAGACACCATAGCGGTCAAGGGGACACCACAGCGGTCAAGGGGACACCATAGCGGTCGAGGGGACACCATAGCGGTCAAGGGGACACCATAGCGGTCGAGGGGACACCATAGCGGTCGAGGGGACACCATAGCGGTCGAGGGGACACCATAGCGGTCGAGGGGACACCATAGCGGTCGAGGGGACACCATAGCGGTCGATGGGACACCATAGCGGATCGAGGGGACACCATAGCGGATCGAGGGGACACCATAGCAGTCGAGGGGACACCATAGCGGTCGAGGGGACACCACAGCGGTCGAGGGGACACCATAGCGGTCGAAGGGACACCATAGCTGTCGAGGGGACACCATAGCGGTCGAGGGGACACCATAGCAGTCGAGGGGACACCATAGCAGTCGAGGGGACACCATAGCAGTCGAGGGGACACCATAGCAGTCGAGGGAACACTATAGCAGTTGAGGGAGACACTATAGCAATCGAGGGGACACTATAGCGGTTTTGGGAGCCACTATAGTGGTTGAGGGGACACTATAGCAGTTGAGAGGACACTATAGCAGTCGAGGGGATACTATAGCAGTTAAAGGAGACACTATAGCAGTTAAAGGAGACACTATAGCGGTCAAGGGAGACACTATAGCAGTCAAGGGAGACACTATAGCAATTGAGGTGACACTATAGCAATTGAGGTGACACTATAGTGGTTGAGGGGACACTATAGCGGTCGAGGGGACACTATAGCAGTTGAGGGACACTATAGCGGTCAAGGGAGACACTATAGCAGTTGAGGGAGACACTATAGTGATTGAGGGGACACCATAGCAGTCAGGGTAGACACTATAGTGGTCGAGGGGACACTATAGAAGTTGAGGGAGACACTATAGTAGTTGAGGGGACACTATAGCAGTTGAAGGAGATACTTTAGTGGTTGAGGGGGCACCATAGCGGTTGAGAGAGATACTATAGCAGTTGAGGGGACATTATAGCAATCGAGGGGACACTATAGCAGTCGAGGGAACACTATAGCGGTCGAGGGGATACTATAGCGGTCAAGGGGACACTATAGCGGTCAAGGGGACACTATAGCGTCGAGGGAACACTATAGCAGTCGAGGGGACACTATAGCAGTTGAGGGAGACACTATGGTGGTTGGGGGACACTATAGCAGTTGAGGGAGACACTATAGTAGTTGAGGGGGCACTATAGCGGTCGAGGGGACACTAGCAGTTGGGGGAGACACTGTAGCAGTTGAGGGGACACTATAGCAGTTGAGGGAGACACTATGGTGGTTGAGGGGACACTATAGCAGTTGAGGGGACACTATAGTAGTTGAGGGGGCACTATAGCGGTCGAGGGACACTAGCAGTTGCGGGAGACACTATAGCAGTTGAGGGGACACTATAGCAGTTGAGGGAGACACTATAGTGGTTGAGGGGACTCTTTAGCAGTCAGGTGGGACATATAGTCGTCAGGGGGGGGGTTACTATAGCACTCAGGGGGCACCAACGTGGTCAGGGAACATTATAGTGGATGGAGGACACTATTTCTGTTGGGGGAGATGACATAAGTCATTTAAAAAAGAATTATGACCAAAACAAAATATGTAGTCACCCAACTTTAACCAAATTAACTCTTAAATAAGAAAGTTAAATGGGTAAATAAAATATTTTCTTACAGTATTTTATGTAATGAAAATGAAACATGATTACACATAATTCACGTTGGAAATATATTAGATTTGAAGTTGTAATAAAGTATGCAGGTTTGATGTACTTGCATTGTGTTAAAGTGGAAATTTCTGCCAAGATATGATTAAGACGACGTGGGTTTCTCTCTCTTGCTCTCTTGTAGGATGAGTATGGGGTACACAAACTAGCTGCCTCTGGCAGGAACTATGTTTAAGGGTTAATTATAGAACTATTCTTTTAGTCATAGGAAAACTTACCCATTTTCTAGTAAGGCTTTACTGAACGGACCATCTATCAGACCCCCTTATTTTATTTTGAATTATCTACATAAATACCTACATAACAAAAGTATATTATCTACTTTTTGTTATGTAGTACAGTAGTTACCAACATAACTGCTGTACCTACATAACAAAAGTAGAACTAAAATTCAAATATGTAATACAGTCTGTCCCAATAATGTACTGAAATCAGAAAACAGTCCTATACTGTATTCATTTTAACTTGGCAAGATATCTTTCAAATTCTTTACAGATGTTGAATACTTATGTTAATGCAGACGATGAGTCACAATAACATGGCTGAAGATATGATGACCAAACCACACACCAGAAGATAAGAAACGACGGTGTTTTGGTCCGTCCTGGACCATTATCACAATTTACTTGATAATGGTCCAGAACGGACCAAAATGTCGCCATCTCTTCCTTTACTGGTGTGTGGTTTGGGCATCACTTATGTTAATCACTGTCAAAATATTTAATAAACTGTTTGCTTTTATTTTGTATTAATCTCTTTCAAAAGGAAGTAAAAGTAAGTTACCCTGTAATATAGATTTATTGAGGCTCAGGAATAATAAGGAGTGAAGTGCAGGCACCATCTATAAAGGAACAGTGTCACTGTGCCTTCAGGGGCACAGTGACAACTTGCAACAATGACAACCATCATCAATATTACAAAACTGTTTATCTACAAGAAGTCAGAATAGGGGTTTGTTTTGGGGCGCTTACCTTTCTGGTGCCTGTCTCCGGCCTCGATGGCAGACTAGAATGCTTCCAACCACACGGGGCTCTATAGGCCTTGGCTGCTCCCCGTGCCCTCTGAGGGGGCCATAGCTGGCATTGGTCTCCGTGGGGGTTAAGGGGGGCTACAGACGGAAATCACAGTGGGGGGGGCATGTATCATGCAAGTCCGTTGGAGTTCTGACAAGGAATGGGGGATATGGCTCCGTTGAGCCTTCCGGGACTCACCCAGAAAATGCTGTTTAATTACATTCAACAACGGCAATTTTGTTTTTTTTAAATATACATGCTGATCCTGTTTTCATCATATACCATTAGAAACTGCAACGTTGAGTAACACCTGTATTTCAAGTTCATGGTTGAAATGAAGCAATATTATTGGAGCCATTTTAAAGAACGTTGAAGTATTTTTTATTAAGTATTCTCATTTGTATATTGTACATCCTGTATGTAATATATGTATAAGTTAGTACATACTGTATGTATGTATACTAACACATTTTATATATTTTATAGATACTGTAATCAATCC
>WNGS01001712.1:15535-31539 GCA_020271785.1 Procambarus virginalis
CGTCAACACGCAGCCAGCAGGAACAGCAAGGGGGGGAGGGGGGCAGAAACGCCCACCCCCTCTGGTGACGAAAACGGCAAACACCCCAAACCACCAGAGGCCAGACGACACGTCTGTACCCCACGGCAGCTCCAGGTCAACTCGTGACTCCCAGAACTGAAGGGCAAGAGCTACGAGGAGAGGTTAGAGGCATTAAATATGCTAAAACTAGAAGACAGAAGAAAAAGAGGTGATATGATCACTACATACAAAATAGTAACAGGAATTAATAAAATCGATAGGGAAGATTTCCTGAGACCAGGAACTTAAAGAACAAGAGGTCATAGATATGAACTAGCTAAACACAGATGCCGAAGAAATATAAGAAAATTTACTTTCGCAAACAAAGTGGTAGACGGTTGGAACAAGTTTGGGGAGAAGGTGGTGGAGGCCAAGACCGTCAGTAGTTTCAAAGCGTTATATGACAAAGAGTGCTGGGAAGACGGGACACCACGAGCGTAGCTCTCATCCTGTAACTACACTTAGGTAATTACACATAGGTAATTACACCACCAGCACTCCCACACCACCAACACTACAACACCAACAACACTCCCACACCACCAGCACTACAACACCAACAAACTCCCATCTCACCAACACTACAACACTAACAACACTCCCACACCACCAGCACTACAACACCAACAACACTCCCATCTCACCAACACTACAGCACCAACAACACTCCCACACTACCAGCACTACAACGCCAACAACATTCCCACACCACCAGCACTTCAACACCAACAACACTCCCACACCACCAGCACTACAACACCAACAACACTCCCACACCAACAACACTACAACACCAACAACACTCCCACACCACCAGCACTACAACACCAACAACACTCCCACACCACCAGCACTACAACACCAACAACACTCCCACACCACCAGCACTACAACACCAACAACACTCCCACACCACCAGCACTACAAAACCAACAACACTCCCACACCACCAGCACTACAACACCAACAACACTCCCACACCACCAGCACTACAACACCAACAACACTCCCACACCACCAGCACTACAACACCAACAACACTCCCACGCCACCAGCACTACAACACCAACAACACTCTTACACCACCAGCACTACTGTAACAATCAGCTGTTCATATGTATGATGTTTTATCTTGTATTAAAAGCTGGGTTTTGTATTGTATGAAGAATAACGCGTGTGAGCGTGCGCGCGCCTGTTTTTAGAGTTAGAATTCACGTTTGACCTGGATTGGGATTAAGGGTTACCAGGTGACTCTCCTCAGGGGATTAGCACTTAGGTGATTAGCAAGATTACCAACTCAACTTCTTGTGAAATGGTCTTGTGAAATCTTTCCACGGATTGCTCTTAAATGGAATAGTTTTGAAATCTTTAGAGATGTTTATAGGATTGCATGGAGTTGTTGTATAGCAATCAGGGTTGTTACTTTCTGGCATAATAATTAGTTCATAGGGTTGCTCGTTAGCTTGAGTTGGCAACACCTTAGCTCAGGACAGGATGGAGGACAACATGGTTTAAGAGGTCAGTTTTACCTTTCTTCTTAATTCGTTAATTTATAGACAAATCATGTTACTATCAGTATAGCACTTAACAACTTACCTTGGGATAGTGCCTATGTAACTTATCAATCATTTCAGTGTAAGGCTCATTATTGTATTGGGCCCAAGTGCATAGTAATTTAGCTCTTTAGTTCTTATTAATTACAGGATCATAACTAAACTATTTATAGTTAATAATCATTAGCTTTAATTTTCCTTTGTTTATTATTCAACTATTTTCTTTGATATCGTTTATTACCTAGGTTGCCTAGCCTCGCCATACTCCCTTACTCCATTGTACCCCTGGCTTTGCCTGTTTCTCAAAATGCAAATTATTACTTACAGTGTACCTGAGAGTACTTGTAAGCAATTGGCCTCATTTTTCTTTTTTTGTTCATTTTGTTTGTTTTGTATAGTCTTGTTTATATATTTTCCCCACTTTTATATCAAAATTTTATTTTGTAATTGCCATTCTTGCCTTGTTTTCCTATAACCAGCCTTTTTATGCAGACAAGTGTAGACCCAGAACTAAACCTCTTATCCACTATCTATGACAATCATCACTTTAATTATCAAAATTGCAGATATTTTACAGCACATGATGTAAACAATGTATTAACACATTATCACAATATCTCTGTAATTAACTTGTCCACAAAGTTGTCTTCATTGTTCAGCAGTTTGGCTTTTGGTAACTTAAGGTTCAAGAATTGTTCCATGGGACAGTTGAAGAGAAAGGAGGCTTAGTATTCCTCCCTGCGGAGTTCCATTTTCCAGCCTGTTTGAGGAGGATGTTTTTTCTTGGAATTTAACTTTACCTTCTCTGTTGAGCAGACTTTATTTGGCAAAAGCAAGAGTATGTCCTTTGATTTCCCTTATCTATCAGGCAGCACAGTGTAGCTGGAGCATTGGCTAGTTCAAGGTTCAGAAAAATAATGATACCTGGTTCGTCATTGATTTGATCCAGGAGGGAGGTAAGGCCTTCTGTGTTCCTGAATAGGATTCTAGGATCTTGTGTTTATATGTCTGACAGAAAAACTTCATTGTTTAGTAACAGAAACGTTTATGATCTGCGTGAGCTCAAGTCGTGACAGAAGTAACAGATTGTATCTCCTTTAATCTGGGTCATCCTTACTTACAGCAAATTTCTTAAGTCTTTAAAATATATATATATATTTAGGTAAGTGTGTGCGCCGTAAGGGAACGTTGTGGTATATCTTAAAATATATATAAATCGACCGAGAATTGGACTGTGATTAAATGTCAAAGTGTCTTCACACACGATTATGTTGTGTTGACGCACCACGTAAACAGCTTAGTCTTACCTGTGATCACTCACCACGTTCTCTGTCTGCATCTCAGTGCTCTTCACGTGATTTATCAGGTACAATTGCCTGGTAAAGTCAATGCTAACGACAAAATAATCACCACCCGTCACCCGGAGCAAGAGTTGACGCATTCACAGAGAAACGTCTTCGTTTAATTAACGAGGTGTGAACGTAAACGGGAATGGGGGGGGGGACGTGCCTTCGACAAGCCGCCGGCGTCCTGTCCACGTTGAGGCCACTAGGGTTAGTTATCTCCAGGTAATAAATTTTTTTTTTTTATCTTTATTTATAAAATACAACAGAAATTAAAGTATATAAAAGTTTTACAAGACAATTTGACAGTGCAGGTCATAGTGAACAAGTTTCCCAAAGTACAGAACATTATCTGTAAAAAAAAAAACCCTGAACGGTATACTTATATTCCGTGAAACAAAATGTAGAGAATAAATTTACATTAAAATACAGGGGAAATTATTACATTTACATATATTTTATATAATTCGCAGTAAACAAATTTTCCATATCATCACCGAGCATTGACCTTAAACCCCAAATATTATACTTTATCCTGCACCGCAAGAACTTCAATGTTTTGTCTACCGAGTAACCTTCCTGCCTACCTATCCAAACACAAAAAACATAATCCGAGAGTAACATAATTATAGTATTCCTAATTTTCTTGCATTTGATGTCAATATGAAACATTAAAACCTCATTAACTCTACCCTAATACTTGGCCCACATAAAGCTTTAAGAGTGTCTCGAAGCCAGTTCACAAGAACAACTTTCTGCTTACAGAAATAAAATATATGCATAGTATGTTCAATTTCAGTACATTGGTCACACCTATTGTTGTCCTTAATGCCCAACATCGACAACCTATCATTAGTAGGGAGGGTCTCATGAATATAACGATACAAGAGCTCACGTTGTTTCGGGGCAATAAATTGAACATGAAGGTTCGCCCATATTACTTGTCAGCTGAAGAGTGGATATGCCTCCACTACACTAGGAACTATATTTGGTAGTATAACATCATACACCTGTTTACTGGTCATCAGTAAAAAACCTTCAATATTACAAATCCGCCTGAGCACAGCAAGTGCACAGGAATAAAGTGAGGTGTAATAAAGGCAAGGTCAGTATACTCTGGCATATGTATCAAGTAGCTGACACGTAATTTACAATAGTAATGTCCTAGCACATTTACACTATTCCTCTGCATTATCTCCTTTCGAAAGGTAACACATAAGATTGCCAATGACTTATTGTACACATTCAGTATTCCTATACCACCGTGTTTCTTACCTTTACAAAGAGTAGTCCGTTTAATTGGTTGGTAACGAACATACCATACATATCTAAAAACAGTTTTGTCAATCTCCAGTGCACTTTTCTTGACTATGGGAAAGCTGTGAGCCAAATACCACACTTTAGACAAAATTTTGCAATTGACTATTACAGCTTTCTGAAACAGGGTTAATTTCCTACCTGACAACATGTTCGTTGCAACAATTATATTACCACATAGTACGTGCCAATTCGTAGCCAACGTCGTTTCATATGTTTTACACCAGTAAATCCCAAGAGCCTTAATAGACTCCACTACCTTGAACCAGGAACCTGTCCAGTGAACTTTATTACACCAACTGCCAAGCCCCATCATACACGTTTTGTTCTTGTTAATTACAGCACCTGTTGCTCATTCAAAGTTGTCCAACACATTCTGAACATTCACCACCGAGTCTTCTGTCGACACAAAAATAGTCGTATCGTCTGCATAACCAACAACAGGAAATGTCATCGCATTAGGAAGACAAGGCGGAACAATTAAGTCATTGCCTTTTATTGCCAAGTACAGTGGCTCTTGAAATATAACATACAAAATCATTGAAAGGGGACATCCCTGACGTATAGATCGTTCAACTAAGAAAGGTTTACTCAAGACTCCATTGATACAGACGCTGCTCCGACACTCTTTATAAAGCATACGGACCCAATCAATAAAGCCCTGTGCAACACCTACCCTATTCAATATTTCCAATACAAACTGAACATCAACACGGTCAAAGGCTTTCGACCAGTCGAGGTTTATCATAGAGGAAGGAACATTATTCACAGACACATAATACACAACATCCCGAATTACATTATTACAATTGATTATGGATCTTCCAGGCACACCACAAAACTGTTCCTTCGATATATTTTTTCCATTGTTCTCCTAAGTCTATTTGCCAGCAGTTTCGATACTATTTTATAATCCTGGTTTAGTAAGGAAAGCGGCCTCCAGTTCGTCAGAATATGCAAATCACCCGTTTTAGGTAACATCTTAATAATCCCATGAGATTGCGACATGCTAAGCTTCCTATGCTGTATGCTATACTGCACCACTTGTACAAAGTCTCTACCAATGACATCCCACAGATAGAAATAAAATTCCGCCGGGAACCCATCACAGCCAGGTGATTTACCTTTCTTTAAGCTCCTGACTACACTCCACACTTCCTGCTTATCTACATCTTCCAATAATGACGTGTTGTCATCTTGGTCTAAAACCCGTGTACATTTTCCAAGGAAGTGCTCCCGCATACCTCGGTCTACGTTCACTTTTTTGTACAATTTCTCCAATTCACCTCGAACATACCAAACAATCCCATCCGTATTTGTCATATCCGTCCCATCACCTGCAGTAATACTAGTCACAAGAGCTGTACCCTTGTTATTCTTGACTTTACTTAACAAATAAGGAGAGAGTTTTTCACCATACATCCTATCATGAATCTGGAGGCGAACATTGACTCCTTCAGTAATTTCATCCCGCAATTTGTTAATTCTGTCTTTCAAATGGTAATTTCCTCATACTTGTCGAATCCCATATTGACCTTTGCATAAAGTTGTTTTAGTCTGTGTTGGAATAAGGTTAACAGACCATATTTTTCAGCAGCCTTTCTTTTGGACACTTTCACAAGAAACTTTTGCAAGCAACTTTACACATGTCCCACCACTCCAACAGACATCCGAACTTATGTTTTTGCGCCACCAGGTGGTTCCACAATACCTGAAAATTATCAATTACCTCTCCACTCTGCAACAGACTGCAATTTAGCTTCCAATACCCTGTCCCCACTTTAACCTTATCGTCAATAACAAGCTTCACCACAACCATACAATGATCGGAACAGCTGACCGGAACAGTACTGCAAGAACGAACTTTATCATGTAATGAGTGCATATATATTCTGTCAAGCCTAGAACCATAATTCCGGCGAACATATGTGTATTCATATACACCTCCGTTAATGCAATTCGCGTCCTTGAACCAATACACTTCAAGAGTGTATTTAAAGCAGGAGATACACATGCATTCGTCTGAATGCTACAATCTCGCACAGAAGTGACACAATTAAAGTCGCCACCAAAAATAATATTACGTGTATCATTTCTGAAAAAATACAATAACTCGTTAGAGAACAATTCCTCCCTCTCTTTCTTCCTACGAGAGCCAGAGGGAGCATACACATTAATCAGAGGAATGATGGTGTCAAAAAAAGAAATCCTTGCATATAAACATTACCATTATCATCCATTTCAGTATTAAGAACCTTGATGTGGGCTCGCTTAGCAACCAATATCATTGTACCACCCTTCAACAAGTTCGTTGCATTGATCATACTTCAAAGTAATCAAACAACACATCAAGTTTCTTAACATCGTGGACATTTTTTTTTTTTTTTTTATTTATATTTTACATGCAAGCATGCTTATAAGTACAATAAAAACAAACAAAACGCAACAATCAGCACAATAAAGCACGAGCAAAAACATAAAGGACATAAACACGTACATAACACAAAACGCCGGCCGGATGGCCGACCACAAATTAACATAATTACAAAAACAATATACAACAAATGCAGAACAAAATACAACAATAGATACAAACAAATACAGAACAAAATACAGCAATAAATACAAACAATCACAACAAAGAAGCCAACATATCGGAATACAACACAGAAATGGTTCCAAAACATTAATAAACAGAACAAGGCTACCAGCACCGCAAACATACACGGAGAGGCACCAACATAAACCGAAAAAAGAACAATATAATAATAATAATAACAAAAATAAGAAAGGAATACAAGTATACAAACAAATGTTCTGCACAATAACCCCGCACTTAAGAGGGCAAACAGCATAGCCAGAAGGGCACATAATACAATAAATCAAGAAACATAATTTATGAAAAGGTATAGCCTAAAGTACAATTAACAGGGACATTGGCCTGAAGGGCAAATAAACATCACAGAACATACCAAGTCCAATACACACTCTATATAAACCATCAAGATTGCGCATACTTTCCGGCCACTCCTCCGCGCCGGGAAAGAACACAATACGCCTCCCACACCAACAGGATTTCTTCCGTAAGAGGGCGACGAAAGGACGTCCGAGGATCGGGCATCGAAAGCGGCACACCCTCAACAAATACCTGAGCCCGTGGAACCCAGACGGTCGAGGGGCACCACGGAACAGGCATCACTTGGGTATAAAAGCGAACAACCAAAGGGTTGGTCACCACATCGTGCTCCACGCCGGAGGCCAAGATGAACGGGACGTGCTTCCCTTTACCGGCGCGGGCAACGGGCAGCGCACACGTAACCTTTGCAGCCCCACAGGGCTCCGCAGCAACCACCGACGGGACACCTGCAGGGGCTCCCCTCGCCGAACATCCTTCTTAAGTAACAACACTAGGTCTCGGCCTTCACCAGCACCCCCCTCACCAACATCTGGAGGAGCAACCACCCCCACTGCGGGAACCGCCGACAGAAGAACCAGGAGGGGAATCATACACACAATCCTTTGCATCAGCAGGTACATGGACGTCAGCGACCACCACCTCATCTCCCGAAGACTCCACATCACCCATGCAGGAGAAGAACGCTTGGACCGCTTGGGCACCGGGCGCACATCCTCAGAGCCGGAGCGGACCCAGAACCACGGGCATCACAAGCCGTGCGGACCAACGCCCGTCTCATGACTGCAGCAGCCTCAACCGCAGGGGGAACCGGACCACACACAACAGGAGGCCCCACAGCCTCCCCAGCACTCAGCGCAGCCTGGACCCGAGGCGAGGTCGCATGCGAGCACGCAGGGCCAGGCGCAGAAACCGAAGACGGGTACGCAGACGGTGAGGAGGGAGCATCAGAAAGACCCACGGAGCATCAGGGACAGGAGCAGGAGTATCCACCGAGTGCATCGCAACATCCGGAACTGGGTCGGCGACATTCGGGGAACTTCCACCACAGGGGGCGCATCATGCGACCCAGGGGGCGCAGTCGCGGCTGGAGAGGCGTCCTCTTCCACAGGAAGTGGCGGAAAGTCCTCCTCACTGAAGAGGTTCACAGGTGCAGAGGCGGGCGCAGAACATTCAGCAGCTTGATGGCCCGACAGGCCACAACGATAACATGTCCTAGGCTGGCGGGCGTAGAATACACGAACTGTGTACCCCAACAGCCGCACAGAGGACGGAATATCCTCCCGTAGCCTCATACCCAGGGTACGAATGTTCGTTCGGACGCCCTTACGGGCTCGAAGACACCACATTCACACGCACACTCTCAATGGCGCCAAACCGGCCGAAATACGCCGGAGCAGACCCTCTGGAAACTCTAACGGAGCCCCATGGACACTGACGTAGGTGAGGGCACCACTCCGATCCGAGATGGAAACAGTGCCCTCACCATCCTGTAGAGGCAGAGTCCGCCCCTCGTACCTACGGAGAAATGCACTATACGCCATTTCCTCAGTGAACTTGATAATCACCCGACGGGCCGTCACCAGCTCGACACCGTAGATGTCAATCACAGGCACCCGCAGCTGCTCACACGCCCGTGCAATCTCCGGGTACCCAGCCCGGCTTGAAAATTCCAGGCCCACAGACTGAGCCCGCAATACAGGTGGGATGGTGACCCCCATCGTAACGCAGGTCCGCCACGTCAGCAAAACGCCAGCCAGGCAACAACACTGGAGGGCAGCTACGCCCTTACGTGTATCATTTCTGAAAAATACAATAACTCGTTAGAGAACAATCCTCCCTCTCTTCTTCCTACGAGAGCCAGAGGGAGCATACACATTAATCAGAGGAATGATGGTGTCAAAAAAAAATCCTTGCATATAAAACATTACCATTATCATCCATTTCAGTATTAAGAACCTTGATGTGGGCTCGCTTAGCACCAATATCATTGTACCACCCTTCAACAAGTTCGTTGCATTGATCAATACTTCAAAGTAATCAAACAACACATCAAGTTTCTTAACATCGTGGACATTGTGTTCTTGCACTAAAAGTACATCCAATTTATGATATTTAAACAACGATAACAGCTGCAACTGTTTATGTCGACAATTGAGCCCATTAACGTTCAAAGTAGCACAATTAAAGTTAACAGGCTTCCCGAATGTTATTTGAGAGAACCAAAATCACCCTTTATCCATCGTAACCTCACTTGACACTACTTAGCGTCTTCTTTCCCTTCCGAAATTTAAGTTTAATATTAGCACTCGCGTCATGACTCTTTTCATGTTCCACAATATCCCACCATACCTTATCACTGTGCTCGTTACCATGATCCCTACGCACTGGTCGTACTGTGCCCTCGCTACGTGTCGGTGACTCTTCTGGCCTTGGTCACGGTGAACGTCAGCGGTAACACCTGCTCAATCCCCTAGTTGATGTTCTCCTACGTTTCTTACATGACTGGGTGCAGAACCAGCCTTCACACCACCCTTACCCTTTCTATCAGACCATACTGAAGAGGGTGGAGTTGCCTACGTCACAGGCATTTCTACATCACTATCCTCCATGGAGTCATCTTCCACATCCAGTTGACAACCAGGTACTTTTTCCCATCGTCACCTCACCAAGGTCAGCGCCGCCGTTGTCATCGCTGCTCAGCGCAGCGTCAGCGCCTATGTCATGGGCGTCCACACGTATATTGTCCAAACTGACCTACCCCCTCACCAGGTTGAACGAGAGCAGATAAATCGTCCTGAGCAGTGTCGTCAGCACATTCCGGTTCTGCATTACCTTATCATCCTGACCTAAGTCACCTGCACAGGCCGCAGTTGCACTGGGAATCACTCCCACAGACGTGTCACGTACAGAGTGTGGGTCACTCCGTCTACCTCACCTGGCACGGCAGTATGGACAACAGCGGGTTCATTACCTGATACACTGTCCTCTATTAATGGCGGAAAGTCATTTTCACGAAAAATGTTGATTCGTTCTGAAGCCCCCCACCTGGCAAGCAGCAGCCATGTGACCAGTACGCCCACACCTAAAACAAGTGTGCAGCTGGCCATGGTATATAAACTTAATATAATGACCCTCTACCGACATTGATGAAGGAATATTGCGATGAAGTACCAGCTTGCTGTGTCTTGTTCCATTAAAACAACACTTTCCTTCTGGACCATAAGTATGCTATTGAAGCNTTGGCACTTGATTAGTAAAGCAACTAGTTTCCGAACTAGAGCTGTTTATCATTTAAATATACACTACTGTATAATCATACACGCTATAATTTTGAGTGGTAAGCCTGTATCAATGCTGGTATTCCGCAAGCTAGCCCGTCATTATCACTCTTGGTTGGTACAGAGACACAGGTTAACACTCAAGGTGAAATGATTATAGTAAATTATACCTATAATTATATGTATGAATATCAGGTTGACAACACAACTCGGGTTGTCATGAATACTGCATAAAAATATGTACTTGCTAGGTTGTAATATATGTTCAACTCTAGACAAGTTAAAAAATTCTTACCCTTACACCAGGTTAGCACAATAAATTAAACTAGGTTGCTGTACAACACCAGCCTAAAATGTCCTACCCTTGTGCAAGAATTTGCTGTAAACAATGTGGTATGCAGTATGTAATAGTGCAATATTAAAGTAATGTTTATACTTAAATTACAAAAACATTATAAGTAACTTATAAGTAAAGTAGCCTCTTATCAACCTCTTGTAATGAAAAGGCACAATAGTTCTTTGGCACAGGCCTCAGAACAATAATTGTGCTTTGTTGTAAGTTCTGCTTGCTATGAGATTGAAAAGTTAGGCTAGAAAATGTAAATATAGCAATGTCTTTCTGCTATAATATTGCATACTAATGTATATCAGGATTTTATAACTAGATGCAATGTACCTACTGGTTAACTGTAATAATCATCTAGGTTCAAAGGACCATAATTTATGTGGTAAAAACTCCAGGCAGTATATCTCTTTAAATTGACTTCAGTAAATTAAAGTTTCTTATTTTTTCTTAGTAGGTAAGAATTGAGTGGACTGTATGTACTTGTTAAAACTGCCTGAAATTAATCTCACACAAATTGGGGGGGGACAATTTGTAGCTTAAACCACTTTGTAATGGCTCCTTCTTAAACTACAAATTGTTTACCTAAGTTTAATTATATTATTTTGTCATACCACATATGGTGGTCTAATCTACTATTATTTCAACAATTATTACTAGTTATGAATACTACTACTACAATAACTAGAATGGCCTTATCTGAGCCTGTAGTAAGGGCCTGCTAAAGCTGTGTCATGTTAGCATCTATGTGGGTGTGGCCCTGTGCCTCATGGTGCCAATGGCGGCTGTGGAGGCCTTCAAGGCTGGCAACAGCTAGGTACATGTACATAGTTCTACTGCTCAGCTACTTGCTGTTCCAAGTCACAATTTACCTGTTGGGATGCAAGGAGTTAGTACATTTCCCAAAACATATCAATACAGGTATAACATGGTATGTGAGGGCTGTAAAAATGGGGTACACGTACATGGTGTTGGTGTTGTTCATATATCATGACCGCCAATACCATTTGGATATTAATCAGTGCACTAGAATAATAAACAAATACTTGGTAAGACGGATACTGGAGTGCTCTTATTTGTAGTAGTGATGTTGCTATGGCAGTTTCTTCAGGCAGAGTAGGTCTATCCTGTGTGGCCATATCACACAACACGAGCACCCATTGTTATTGTTTTCGTGTGAGCGTGGCGTCTGTAAGAGACGCTCTGCTTCCCTTGTTCCAATATTTTTTCCACTTCTAAGTTAAATTTACGTTAACAAGGGAATCAAGCTATATTTTGGTGTTAATAATTATATTCAGTCTTATTGAACACTTTTTTATTCGATTTAGACACTAAACTGTTGTATGAACAGTGTTTAATAATGTAAATACTGCGGCGACGTCGATGACGTCACGGAGTCTCCCATTCTCTAATTTTAAGAGGATACTGTTAAGGGAAAGACTATACTATTGTGTATAAGTGTGTCGGTTTCCGACAACAACAACATCAACAACACTCCCACACCACCAGCACTAAAACACCAACAACACTGCCACACCAACACTACAACACCAACAACACTCCAACACCACCAGCACTACAATACTCCCACACCACCAGCGCTACAACACCAACAACACTCCCACACCACCAGCACTACAACACCAACAACACTCCCACACCACCAGCACTACAATACTCCCACACCACCAGCACTACAACACCAACAACACTCCCACCCGCAGCACTACAACACCAACAACACTCCCACACCACCAGCACTACAACACCAACAACACTCCCACACCACCAGCACTACAACACCAACAACACTCCCAATCCACCAGCACTACAACACCAACAACACTCACACACCACCAGCACTACAACACCAACAATAACACTACCACACCACCAGCGCTACAACACCAACAACACTCCCACACCATCAGCACTACAACACTCCCATACCACCAGCACTACAACACTCCCACACCACCAACACTACAACAACAACAACACTCCCACACCACCAGCACTACAACACCAACAACACTCCCATCCCACCAGCACTACAACACTAACAACACTCCCACACCACCAGCACTACAACACCAACAACACTCCCATCTCAACAGCACTACAACACCAAAAACACTCCCACACCACCAGCACTACAACACCAACAACACTCCACACCACCAGCACTACAACACCAAAAACACTCCCACACCACCAGCACTACAACACCAACAACACTCCCACGCCACCAGCGCTACAACACCAACAACACTCCCACACCACCAGCACTACAACACCAACAACACTCCCACACCACCAGCACTACAACACCAACAACACTCCCACACCACCAGCACTACAACACCAACAACACTCCCAATCAACCAGCACTACAACACCAACAACACTCACACACCACCAGCACTACAACACCAACAATAACACTACCACACCACCAGCACTACAACACTCCCATACCACCAACACTACAACACCAAGTGTTGGAGTGTTGTGTTGTAGTGTGTTGTAGCGCTGGTGGTGTGGGGAGTGTTGTTGGTGTTGTAGTGCTGGTGGTGTGGGAGTGTTGTGGTGTTGTGTGCTGGTGGTGTGGGAGTGTTGTTGGTGTTTAGTAGCTGGTGGTGTGGGAGGTGTGTTGGTGTTTTGTAGCTGGTGTGGGAGTGGTGTTGGTGTTGTAGTGCTGTGGTGTGGGAGTGTTAGTGGTGTTGTAGTGGTAGTGGGGAGTGTTGTTGGTGTTGTAGTGCTGGTGGTGTGGGAGTGTTGTTGGGGGTGTAGGGCTGGTGGTGTGGGAGGTGTGTTGGTGTTGTAGTGCTGGTGGTGTGGGAGTGTTGTTGGTGTTGTAGGCGCTGTTGGGAGGGAGGTGTTTGTGTGTTGTGAGGTGCTGGTGGGTGTGGGGAGTTTGTTGTTGTGTGGGAGTGGTTTGTGTTTAGTGCTGGTGGTGTGGGAGTGTTGATTGGTGCGTTGTAGTGCTGGAGTGGGTGTGTTGGTGTTGCTGCGCTGGTGGGTGTGGAGTGTTGTTTGTGTTGTAGTGCTGGTGGGTGGGATGGGTGTTGTTGGTGTGTGTAGGCTGGTGGTGTGGGAGTGTTGTTGGGGTTGTTGTAGTGCTGGTGGGATAGGAGGTTGTTAGTGCTGGTGGTTGGAGTGTTGTAGTGCTGTGGTGTGGGAGTGTTGTTGGTGTTGTAGTGCTGGTGGTGTGGGAGTGTGTTGTGGTGTTGTAGTCGTGGTGGTGTGGGAGTGTTGTTGGGTGTGTAGTGCTGGTGGTGTGGGAGTGTTGTTGGTGTTGTGTGTTGTGTGTGTGTGTGTGAGTGTTGTAGTGTGTGTGGATGGGAGGTTGTTGTGTTTGTAGTGCTGGTGGTGTGGAGTGTTGTTGGTGTTGTAGTTGCTGGTGGGTGTGAGAGAGTGGTTGTAGTGCTGGTGGTGTGGGAGTGTTGTTGGTGTTGTAGTGCTGTTGGTGTTGTGTGGAGTGGTGTGGAGTGTTGTTGTGTTAGTCTGGTGGTGTGGGAGTGTTGTTGGTGTTGTAGTGCTGGTGGTGTGTGGAGTTTGTAGTGCTAGGTTGTGTTGGAGTGTGTTGGTGTTGTAGTGCTGGTGGTGGTGGAGTGTTGTTGGTGTTGTAGCGCTGGTGGTGTGGGGGTGTTGGTGGTGTGTAGGTGTGGTTGAGTGCTGGGAGTGTTGATGGTGTTGTTGTGCTGGTGGTGTGGGAGTGTTGTTGGTGTTTAGTGGCTGGTGGTGTGGGAGTGTTGTTGTTGGGTTGTAGCTGGTGTGGGTGGGAGTGTTGTTGGTGTTGTAGTGCTGGTGGTGTGG
Organism: Procambarus virginalis; assembly: GCA_020271785.1. Taxonomy (NCBI): domain Eukaryota; kingdom Metazoa; phylum Arthropoda; class Malacostraca; order Decapoda; family Cambaridae; genus Procambarus; species Procambarus virginalis. The sequence continues at coordinate 30,166 of WNGS01001712.1, forward strand.
GAGTGTTGTGGTAGTGTGTGGTGTGGAGTGTTGTTGTGTGTAGTGCTGGTGGTGTGGGAGTGTTGTTGGGTTGTAGTGGGTGGTAGTGGCGTGTGTTGTGTGGGAGTGTGGAGTGGTGTTAGTGTTGTAGTGCTGTTGGTGTGGGAGTGTGTTTGGTGTTGTAGCTGCTGGTGGTGTGGGATTGTTGTTGGTGTTGTAGTGCTGTGGGTGGGAGTGGTGGTGTTAGTGCTGGTGGTGTGGGAGTGTTGTTGGTGTGTAGTAGTGCTGGGGGTGGTGGGAGTGTTGTTGTGTTGTAGTGGATGGTGGTGGGGAGTTGTTGGTGTTGTAGTGCTGTGTTGGAGTGGTGTGTGGTTGGGAGTGCTGGTGGTTTGGAGTGTTGTAGCTGGTGGTGTGGGAGTGTTGTTGGTGTTGTAGTGCTGGTGGGTAGGAGTTGGTTGTTGTAGCCTGGTGGTGGGAGTGTTGTTGGGTGTGTTAGTGCTGGTGGGTGTGGAGGTGTTGTTGGTGTTGTAGTGGTGGTGGTGTGGGGAGTGTTGTTGGTGTTGGATGTGCTGGGGTGTGGGAGTGTGGTGGTGTTGTAGTGCTGGTGGTGTGGGAGTGTTGTTGGTGTTGAGGGTGGTGGTGTGAGTGTTGTTGTGTGTTGGGTGTTGTAGTGCTGGTGGGATGGGAGAGTTTGTTGGTGTTGTGATGCTGGTGGTGTGGGAGTGTTGTTGGTGTTGTAGTGCTGGTGGTGTGGGAAGTGTTGTTGGTGTTGTAGTGCTGGTGTGTTGGAGTGTTGTTGGTGTTGTAGGGCTGGTGGTGTGGGAGTGTTTTTGGTGTTGTAGTGCTGGTGGTGTGTGGGAGTGTTGTTGGTAGTTTGTTAGTGCTGTTGGTGTGGGGAGTGTTGTTGGTGTTGTAGTGCTGGTGGTAGTGGAATGTTGTTGGGTGTAGTGCTGGTGGGTGGGAGTTGTTGTGTGTTTGTGGTGGGGAGTGTTGTTGGTTTTTTTTTGAGTGTAGGGGTGGTGTGATGTAGTGCTGTAGGGCTGGTGGATGGGAGTGTTGTTGGTGTTGTAGTGCTGGTGGTGTGGGAGTGTTGTTGTGTTGTAGTGCTGGTGATGTGGGAGTGTTGTTGGTGTTGATGCTGGTGGTGTGGAGTGTTTGTTGTTTGGTGTTGTAGTGCTGGTGGTGATGGGAGTGTTGTTGGTGTTTGTAGTGCTGGTGGTGTGGGAGTGTTTGTTGGGTGTTGTAGTGCTTGGTGTGGGAGTGTTGTTTGGTGTTGAGTGCTGGTGTTGTGGGAGTGTTGTTGGTGTTGTAGTGCTGGTGTGTGGGAGTGTTTGTTGTTGGTTTGTAGTGCTGTGGTGGGAGTGTTGTTGGTGGTTGTAGTGCTGGTGTGTGGGA
>WNGS01001712.1:53729-70734 GCA_020271785.1 Procambarus virginalis
TAGTGCTGGTGGTGTGGGAGTGTTGCTGGTGTTGTAGTGTTGGTGAGATGGGAGTGTTGTAGTGCTGGTGGTGTGGGAGTGTTGTTGGTGTTGTAGTGCTGGTGGTGTGGGAGTGTTGTTGGTGTTGTAGTGCTGGTGGTGTGGGAGTGTTGTTGGTGTTGTAGTGTTGGTGAGATGGGAGTGTTATTGGTGTTGTAGTGCTGGTGGTCTGGGAGTGTTGTTGGTGTTGTAGTGCTGGTGAGATGGGAGTGTTGTTGGTGTTGTAGTGCTGGTGGTGTGGGAGTGTTGTTGGTGTTGTAGTGCTGGTGGTGTGGGAGTGTTGTTGGTGTTGTAGTGTTGGTGAGATGGGAGTGTTATTGGTGTTGTAGTGCTGGTGGTGTGGGAGTGTTGTTGGTGTTGTAGTGCTGGTGAGATGGGAGTGTTGTTGGTGTTGTAGTGCTGGTGGTGTGGGAGTGTTGTTGGTGTTGTAGTGCTGGTGGTGTGGGAGTGTTGTTGGTGTTGTAGTGCTGGTGGTGTGGGATTATTGTTGGCGTTGTAGCGCTGGTGGTGTGGGAGTGTTGTTGTTTTTTGTAGTGCTGGTGGTGTGGGAGTGTTGTTGTGCTGGTGGTGTAATTACCTAATTGTAATTACCTAAGTGTAGTTACAGGATGAGAGCTACGCTCGTGGTGTCCCGTCTTCCCAGCACTTTTTGTCATATAACGCTTTGAAACTACTGACGGTCTTGGCCTCCACCACCTTCTCCCCTAACTTGTTCCAACCGTCTTCCACTCTGTTTGCGAAAGTGATTTTTCTTATATTTCTTCGGCATCTGTGTTTAGCTAGTTTTTATCTATGACCTCTTTTTCTTAAAGTTCCAGGTCTCAGGAAATCTTCCCTATCGATTTTATCAATTCCTGTTACTATTTTGTATGTAGTGATCATATCACCTCTTTTTCTTCTGTCTTCTAGTATTGGCATATTAAATGCCTCTAACCTCTCCTCGTAGCTCTTGCCCTTCAGTTCTGGGAGTCACTTAGTAGCATGTCTTTGCACCTTTTCCAATTTGCTGATTTTCTTAAGATATGGGCACCACACAACCGCTGCATATTCTAGCTTTGGCCTAACAAAAGTCGTGAACAATTTCTTTTTAATATATCGCCATCCATGTATTTAAAAGCAATTCTGAAGTTAGAAAGCGTGGCATAGGCTCCTCGCACAATATTCTTTATGTGGTCCTCAGGTGATAGCTTTCTATCTAGAACCACCCCTAGATCTCTTTCTTTATCAGAATTCTTTAAAGATTTCTCAAATAATATATAGGTTGTGTTGGGTCTATGTTCTTCTATTCCACATTCCATAACATGGCATTTATTAACATTAAATTCCATTTGCCAAGTGGCGCTCCATGTACTTATTTTGTCCAAGTCTTCTTGAAGGGCATGACAATCATCTAAGTTTCTTATCCTTCCTATTATCTTAGCATCATCAGCAAACATGTTCATATAATTCTGTATACCAACTAGTAGATCATTTATGCAGACAATAAACATCACTGGTGCAAGAACTGAACCCTGTGGTACTCCACTTGTGACATTTCTCCAGTCCGATACATTGCCTCTGATCACTGCCCTCATTTTTCTATCAGTCAGAAAATTTTTCATCCATGTTAGAAGCTTACCTGTCACCCCTCCAATATTTTCCAGTTTCCAGAACAACCTCTTATGTGGAACTCTGTCGAAAGCCTTTTTTAGGTCCAGATAGATGCAGTCAACCCAACCATCTCTTTTCTGTAATATCTTTGTTGCTCGATCATCGAAACTGAGTAAATTCGATACACAGGATCTTCCAGATCGAAAACCATACTGTCTGTCTGATATTGTATCATTTCTCTCCAGGTGTTCTACCCATTTACTTTTAATTATTTTTTCCACTATTTAAACTATTACACTTGTTAATGATACCGGTTGTAACACCAATAGGTGTTTGGTTTAGTTTTATTTAATATATACGTATAGTTCAGTGAGTCACAGTCAAGGATTTGAGAGACGCCAGAGTGTCGGCTTGGATCTCACACCTCTAAGTGTTAATGACCACCAAGTGACCTGAGGTCAGATCATGCTAATCTCACCTGGCTCCCGCTAATCTTATAATTTAGCCTGGTATCCTTCAAATATGCCGACGTTTAAGGAGTGGCTGGTAGAGTGCTTGAGGCTATCTACTTGTGGGCGGAGTTAGCTACTAGGTTTCCCAATATATACTCGGAGAGCTATCGATTCGAGAGGACAGCAGAAGCAGAGCAAAAGACAAAAGAACAGCCAGCAGCGGCCAGCCGTCGAGATAGGCTGTCAGCCGGTGGGCCGGGAGAGTCTCTGTCAACTACAGACCCCCCCTCCCCCCTCGCCCCTCTCTCTCTATTCAACGTAAGCTCAGACACTTGGTGAGTTGAACATTGAGGTGACTTGGTCGTGTTTACTAAACAAGTGTTGTGTGATGATCCGGGGCAGTCGAGTTGTAGGGTTCTCAGATTCTTGGATGATGACTCACTTTGAATATTAAGCTTGAAATTAAGTTTTTATTGCTTAAATTATGATATTTAGTATGTGAAATATAATTGATGAATTTATTATTTAATTTGTCTTTAACTTTGTTCCCTAGAGTTTTTGAGTGAAATGAGAAAATCTCAGCGGTTACTGGTTTCATGAGATTAATGAGTATATGTTTAGAGTTGAAACATGGTAATAACGTCTTTTGGTACAGACAAGTTCCATTCCTTGTCTTGTATGTAAATGATCTAGAATAGATGGTGGCAGCAATTTCTCACTTCTTCAAATTTCTAGCATTTTTTCTTCTACTATCTACCCTTCTACTTCTACTATCTACTTCTACTATCTACTTTCCTACTTCTACCTATCTACCCTTCTACCTCTTCTACTTATCCTACTCACTTCCTACTTACTCATTATTCTACATTCCCTACCCCCCTCCCCCGTTACAATGATGGCAGCGGTGTTGAACAGTGTTTATGTAGCAGGTGTTAGTTTAACATTGTTCAGTCCCACGTGTCCTTTTGCCGCTCAGGTGCTATCTGGGAGATCTTGACAGATGTTTAATATTCGCGAGTTAGCGAGTTTTATTTTTAAATTAGGAGATAGTGATTCTCTGGTGTTGTGTTCTAGTGACCTTGTGAGTTTTGTGGAGTTCAGGGAATGTTCACCAGAACTTGCGTGTGTAGTGATTTATGTTAGTGATAATATTTGGCGATTTGGGGAACTTAGCAGTTGGTGGTAGTGGAGGTCAGCTGAGTGTGACAGGTGACCCGCATGTCCCAGGGGGACACCCAGCCACCGCTGGTCCCCAGGTCAGTTGGGGGAGTGGTTCTGCTCAGATTATTGCGATCAAGTGTTTTTACTCCATTTGAACGCAATAATCCGAGGTGTACTGGTATTGTACAGCAAACTAGGGGGAGGCTTAGTATGTCAGTAGACTCACGTCTAGGGACGCCTGGCATTTGGAGTCTGGTCACAGGGTGCGACAACAAGTTTTGAGCTGTGGACCCGCGAGAGAAGCGAGGGAAACACTCTGGGTCACGTAGGTGACTGTAGGATAAGGGTGGGAGTAACTGCTAATTAAGTATTTAAGATTAAGAACGGTACAGTTAAGTTAGGCTAGTGTTTTGTCTCTGTTAGTATTGATATTTTTTGTGGAGATTCGTTTAGTGACAAATTAAAAGTAGTGACGATCTTATTCTCTCTTCTCTAACTTTACTCTGTTACTGTTTATGTTCCACCAAGTCAAAATCATTCAGTGTTTATTGGATTATTATTAAAATTTAAGTGTAGTCGTTGCCAGGAGGAGAGCGGTATGACTAGACTGTGTGAACCCTATACAAACTACAGGGTCACACAACATTTTGGGAACACGGTATTGTCGCCTTTCTGTTCATTCACAGGTTGGAGCCAGTGGAGAGGCGCACATATACAGAAGAGGGAGATGGCTGCTTTGTACCACACTCAGGGGCATTTATCACCACCACCACGACCAGCCCCTACCTGGAGGTCATGACTCCACCACCACCACCACCATCACCCCGGGGACTCCAAAGATGCAGCCCTCTCAGTTGGTTAAAATGGTCTACCCAGTGGACCCCAGTGGATCCCAGGACGGACGGACCCCAGTGGACCCCAGGATGGAAGGACCCCCAGTGGACCCCAGGTCGTTCTGCAGACGACCCCAGACGACCCAGTAAAAATGGAAAAGGAGCAACAACGACTCCAGTCTGTCCCACCAACAATGGTCTACCCAGGATGGACCCCAGGACGGACGGACCCCAATGGACCCCAGGTCGCTTGTCAAAGACCTATGGAAGAAAGAAGAGAGAAGAAAGAAGAGAGAAGAAAGAAGAAAGAAGAAAGAAGAGAAGAAGATAAGACCAAGCTGAGTGAGACACGATGCCTAGTGTCCCTTGCTGGTGTCGGCATCATTGCATGGAGCGTAATTGCAAGACAGGATCGTTTGCCTTAACTGGCCGCCCCTCCTGCAAGCATGTTGCTCTGTTGAGTGATTCCTCCTGTGTCGTGCGGACTTGATGTGGCTGTCAGAAGTGGCTCTCTGAAGGAGGCGTGCTGGAGCAACAGGGAAGGAAGAAATAGGATGGAATTTCTATGGTGCCAACTATATGGAGGTCTCGAAACTTGTAGTCCCTAAAGCTGTGAAGAACCCCAATATATGTCTCTCATGGTGACTGACGTAGGGCCAATTACAGATCAGCTGGGATAACCGAATTCCACGGTCCTGTGCACAGTTCAAGAAGAAACGGCTTCCAGGTTGGCCAAGAGTTGTTGTGCGTTAACAACGGGGAAGCGACGGACGCAGTGTTGAAGAAATGTGGTATAGGACTATCTACAAGACCAAGCAGCGATGTCGCACAGCCAGAGACAATGGACGTCTGTCTATATATTTCATTTTTAGAGTAGGATGATGTATATGTGTTTAGCTAGGATGTTTTTTTCCGTTAATAAAGTTGTCGCACACAGCTAGCTTGCTTTAGCAGTGTTGCAAAAACTTTATTTTCAGGGAGAAGGGGAGATGTAACACCAATAGGTGTTTGGTTTAGTTTTATTCAATATATACGTATAGTTCAGTGAGTCACAGTCAAGGATTTGAGAGACGCCAGAGTGTTGGCTTGGATCTCACACCCTCTAAGTGTTAATGACCACCAAGTGACCTGAGGTCAGAGGTCAGATCATGCGAATCTCACCTGGCTCCCGCTAATCTTATAATTTAGCCTGGTAACCTTCAAATATGCCGACGTTTAAGGAGTGGCTGGTAGAGTGCCCGAGGCTATCTACTTGTGGGCGGAGTTAGCTACTAGGTTTCCCAATATATACTCGGAGAGCTATCGATTCGAGAGGACAGCAGAAGCAGAGCAAAAGACAGAAGAACAGCCAGCAGCGGCCAGCCGTCGAGATAGGCTGTCAGCCGGTGGGGCGGGAGAGTCTCTGTCAACTACAGACCCCCCTCCCCCCTCTCTCTATTCAACGGAAGCTCAGACACTTGGTGAGTTGAACATTGAGGTGACTTGGTCGTGTTTACTAAACAAGTGTTGTGTGATGATCCGGGGCAGTCGAGTTGTAGGGTTCTCAGATTCTTGGATAATGACTCACTTTGAATATTAAGCTTGAAATTAAGTTTTTATTGCTTAAATTATGATATTTAGTATGTGAAATATAATTGATGAATTTATTATTTAATTTGTCTTTAACATTGTTCCCTAGAGTTTTTGAGTGATATGAGAAAATCTCAGCGGTTACTGGTTTCATGAGATTAATGAGTACATGTTTAGAGTTGAAACATGGTAATAACATCTTTTGGTACAGACAAGTTCCATTCCTTGTCTTGTATGTAAATGATCTGGAATGGATGGTGGCAGCAATTTCTCACTTCTTCTAATTTCTAGCATTTTTTCTTCTACTATCTACCCTTCTACTTCTACTATCTACCCTTCTACTTCTACTATCTACCATTCTACTATCTACTTTCCTACTTCTACCTATCTACCCTTCTACCTCTTCTACTTATACTACTCACTTCCCACTTACTCGATATTCCATTCCCTACCCCCCGTTACACGGTCTATAATTAAGGGGGTCTTCCCTGCTTCCACTTCTGTAAATTGGAACTATGTTAGCCTTTTTCCACACATCAGCTACAACTCCTGTAAACAGGGATGCCTGAAAAATCAGTTGAAGGGGAATGCTAAGCTCAGGTGCACATTCTCAGAACCCATGGTGAAACTCCATCTGGACCAACTGCTTTGTTCTTATTTAGCTCCTTGAGCATTTTTTCCACTTCGTCTCTAGACACCTCTATGTGCTCTATGTTGTTCTCTGCAATTCTTATTGTATCTGGTTCCCTGAAGATTTCAGTTTGTACAAACACACTTTGGAACTTTTCGTTTAATGTTTCACACATTTCCTTTTCATTTTCCGTGAATCTATTTCCCATTTTCAACCTCTGAATATTATCCTTTACCTGCAATTTGTTGTTTATGAATCTATAGAATAGACCTGGTTCTGTTTTACATTTGTCTGCAATCCCTTTTTCAAAATTTCTTTCTGCCTCTCTCCTCACTGCCATGTAGTTGTTTCTCGCATCTTTGTATCCCTGGTATGTTTGGGGGTTTGGCCTCTTCCTGTATTGATTCCATTTTTGTGTCTTTTGGTCTTTGGCCCTCTCGCACTTTCTGTTGAACCAATCCTGTTTCCTAGTTCTGCTTTTCTGTTTTGGTATAAATTTTTTTGTGACTTTATCATATATTTCACAAAACTTGACATACATCTCATTCACTTCCTTGCCTAGCAACAAGTCTGTCCAATTATACTCACTAAAAATTTTTCTAAGGTTGCCATAATGTCCTCTCCTATAGTCAGGTTTTTCAATTGCATCGATCGTCATATTTTCTTCCAGATTATAATACATTGCATACTTTATTCCCAAAAGACATGGTCACACCCACATGGTGTGGGAGTGTTGTAGTGCTGGTGGTGTGGGAGTGTTGTAGTGCTGGTGGTGTGGGAGTGTTGTAGTGCTGGTGGTGTGGGAGTGTTGTAGTGCTGGTGGTGTGGGAGTGTTGTAGTGCTGGTGGTGTGGGAGTGTTGTAGTGCTGGTGGTGTGGGAGTGTTGTAGTGCTGGTGGTGTGGGAGTGTTGTAGTGCTGGTGGTGTGGGAGTGTTAGTGAGTAGTGGAAACCGGGCCATAGAGTGACCGTTTTGATTTTTTATGGGTCGGTCTATGGCCCCTGATTTATTTCCGTAAAACGTGACAGTCGGTCCATGACCCCAGATTCATTCAACAAAGTTCCAAGCAGGTTAAGCACGGGCATTTAGACCGACCGATTTCATTTTTCGGCGGTCGGTCTGTACCCCAGCCCATCTTCCGAATCACAGTATGTTTTAATACTAAATGTAATTAGTACAATCTTGACTATCGGCATAGTACATAAATACACGTAATCACCAGCATCGCATCAAAATACTGTGAATATTAGTTTACCTGAAAAGCTCTATAGAAAATCACGACCTAACCTAACCTTGGGAGTGTAGGAGGACAAGCATGTAAATAGCATTTATTGCTTCTTAATTATAATTAGTACATTACACGAGTACACTGTAGTTATGTTGGCAGTCCTGAGACTACACGAGTACTGTGTAGCTGTGTTGATAGCCCTGAGACTACACGAGTACTGTGTAGCTGTGTTGGCAGCTCTGTTACTTCATGAGCACAGTGTAGCTGTGTTGGCAGCCCTGAGACTACACGATCATAGTGTCGCTATGTTGCAGTGTTTCTGTTTTACTTAGGCGGAGTATGAGTATTTATGATTCGTATGGTCAGTTCAGTAAGATTTTGCTCCATTTGTTTAACAACTTCTGCTCTGCTGAATCTAAGTTGAAATCATGTTGGGTTTGCAACTTTGCACTGTGTTAGATAATGTTCCAGTGGTCTATCGGGCATTTCTCCACAATGCTGACATTTCCTCTCATCTTCTGGAACCTGTAAGCCTATTTCCCATGCACATATCCAAGCCTGATGGAATGTAAGTGTACTTCTATTGTTCGACTGCTCGCCTTTCATCAAAATAAGTGGTTCGTAGTTGGTTGAATTCTTGTACCAACCCGTAGGTCCTGATGTTGCAACTGCTGTGTTGTGGTCACTGTACATCTTCTGCATTGCTCTATTTCTAATTACTTTCTTAATCTGTGATAGACTCTGTCATATGGAAATATCTACATTTCTTGTCTTAGTTGTAAGTTTTGCAGCTTCGTCTGCAACGTCAATTGCTATCATTCCCACGTGACTTGGACCCAGTTGATAAGTACCGTCAGCCTTGATGTTTAAGTGTTTGCCTTAATGCTATGACGTTTGTGATCAGATGGATATTATCACGTATGTGTTCTTGTTGCAAGGTTTCAGTGGCAGTTTTCGAATCTTTATGTATGATAACATGTTATCGGTGTTCAGCAAGAGCATGTTCCAAAGCCTTTTGAATGGCTTGCATCTCTGTAAAGTTGAATACCTGTTTGACAGTCTCCAACTAACTACAGAATTTCTTAGTGTAGGAAATTTCCCCTTTTCCTGCCTTAACTTCAGCTCTGGATTCTTGTCTCTGTTAGTCTATTGGAACAGGTACTGGTACTGTGTATGCCAGCATGGTGAATCCTGGTAATGCAGGTTTGAATCTGGTCTGGTCATAGAGTTTATAGTGATTTATGGCTTGGTGACCGTTGAAGCATTATTTCACACTTCTTCGGCTCAGTGTGACCCGAGTATGCACCAGGCTTTGATGAAAACTATGCTCAAATTGCACTATGAGTGTTGACAGCGATTGCTTAGTCATGAAGCTCTGGTAATGAGCTTCAGCACTAACCAATCCTTATAGGCAATAGCTAGTGAAGTGGTATTGGTACTGTGTATTTCCCCGGCCTACCACTCGAGCACACGAGAATTAGGTGATCCACTCTCTGAGTCATATATTCCCATTTATGACGCCCTAAGTCACATAAATGTCACACCCTGAGTCATTGTTTGCAAACAGGTCCAAGTCTAACTCAGAAATTGTATGACATACTGCTGAAGTTTAGACTTAAAAAACATGCATTTTCAGCAGATATAAGCAAGGCTTTTCTAAGAGTTGGCTTACACGAAGAAGATAAAGACATCACTAAGTTTCTATGGGTAGAGAACCCAGAAGTTCTCAATAGTCCTATTGTGACGTACAGATTCTCCTCTGTACTCTTCGGTGCTACATCTAGCCCATTTTTGCTGCAAGCCACTCTAGATACTCATCTGAAGAAATCATCAAGTCTCTATAAGGCTGAAATCAGTCAAAATCTATATGTAGATAATTTTCAAGGGACAGCTAACAGTACTATTGAACTGTTACAAATATATCAAGAGGCCAACAAGGAGCTACAAGGTGCCAATATGCCACTACAATCATGGGCCTCTAATAATGCAACATTGAATAATCAAATAGCAAGAGATTACCTTGAATATCATGTACCAGAATCACAAAAGGTGTTAGGTACAGAATGGGGATCTAATCTCAGACACAATATCAATCAAATCAGTACCAGTATATTATTGTATTGCTACAAAAAGAGATTTGCTTTTACAGGTTAGCAAAGTATTCAACCCACTTGGTCTACTAAATCATTTAACTATCAAGTGGCGTTTATTGGTGCAAGAAGCTTGGAAGACAAAAGATGGTTGGGATGATCCACTACCACTCCAGTTACAAAAGTATTGGATGGAAATGGCTCAAGAACAAACTTTAGTCAAACAGATAATCTTTCTGAGACACATAGTTGAGGAAAATGATGAAGTATCACTACAAGTATTCTCAGACTTGTCAGCAAAAGCTTTTGGAGCTTGTGCTTACTTAGTGACTTCCCATCAATCATATCTCATCACCTTTAAGGCCAGAGTCGCTCCATTAAAAAAGAGGACTTTGCCTCAGATAGAACTAATTGCATGGCCAACTGGCACACGCTTAGCAGTGCATATCAAACAAGTCTTGTCTACCATGAACTTCAAAGATGTCATTATATGGTCTGACAATGAAGTCGTGTTACAATACATACAAAATGACAACTGTCCGACACTGTATGTAAGAAATCGCGTCTCAGAAATTAAAGAAATTTCTGCAGGCTTTCAATTGTTGCATGTACCAACAAAAGATAATCCAGCTGATCTCTTATCAAGAGCAATGACGTTTAAACAGTTTGCAAAGGCAGATATTTGGTTTCATAGGCCTCGATGGTTAGTGAATAGTAGTTGGCCGGAACAAAAGCTACACATCATTACGACACAAACCATAACTACCACCAGGCAGCAAGCTCAAATATCAGTCTTGGATTGTACTCATTACTCCTCGCTCATCAAATTAATCTATGTAACACAGAACGTGTTTCATTATCTCAGGAAAAGAGGTATAAAATTCACTTTCCAGAGGCACTTATGTATTTGGGTAAGACAAGCCCAGAGAGAAACTTATGGAAAGACTATGAAAATCTTCCACATAAGTTAAAACACAATCTCGGTCTGTGGATAGACAAAGAAAATCACATTCTGCATTGTGGCAGGAGACTTAAACACGCAGATATCAATCTAGATACTGTACATCTATGGCTTTTACCAAAGAATCATTGGATTACAAGGTTGATTGTGTTACATACTGTCGGGGTTTCACGGTGTTCTCGTTACAGAAGGGTTAGAGCAACAATAGACTGGATCTCCTTTCCAGGTGGTTGCTCCAACAATAACCCTTACTCACCGTCGTTCGGCGGGTCTTCCCTCAATCCTCTAGGCTCCACTGCTGGCCTCGGAGAGTGTCCCAGTCGATCTCACAACCGGCCTTTAGATTATAAGATGAGTGAGAGCACAGATCGTTCCCTCAATCTGTGGCCCACCCCGACACCGAACTCTTATACAGCCTTCAAGGTCGCCAACTGGTTTTTTAGATGTCCAGTAACATTGCAGTGGTCAGGTGTAATTGTGGCAAGAGCCAAATCCAGTAATATAGTATCAGGCAGGTCACTCTACTTTACATCCTCACACGGTCACAAGATAAATGGAGGGGATGATATCAAACACCAAAGAGTTTTGGTATTTTACTTAAAATATCACGAGAAATATACATGCATCAATGTATCAGAATTAATATATGACGATTGCTCCATTCATAGCATAATATTCTAGAGCGCATCTTATGGCAACATCGGCACGTGTCACCTGTCAGAAATGCCAGCTGACCGGGCCCTCGCGATCGTGGGAAAGACTAGTACTTGTTTTCTAATTGTCACGATCACCGTTTATTTAACTTTTTCCAAAACACTATTCAACGTTCACATGGCTTACTTATGACATCACTGGCCTCACGATCAACATCTATATTCACAATACTCTCACAGTGACTTTTCACTGTACCAAAAGATTACTCTATTCTTAATAATATTTACTGTGAATGCACTCACTTGATCACTGAACTTTTCTTTATATTTATACTTCCTCTCAAAGAGATATCACTGGCAATCACTTCATATATATATTATTCAGCACACAATCATGTCATATATAAATCAGTAATCAAACTTCAGGCATATATATATCAATAGATCATAGAGATCAACACACAGGCATTTATATCGATAGATTATGGAGATCAACACAGGGCATTTATATCAATAGATTATAGAGATCAATCCACAGGCATTTATATCAATAGATTATAGAGATCAATCCACAGGCATTTATATCAATAGATTATAGAGATCAATCCACAGGCATTTATATCAATAGATTATAGAGATCAACACACCAATATCTGGTTTACTACCAATATATATATATAATAATATCACAGATCAATAATAATAATAGTCACAGTAAATTCTCTGATGAATCTTGGTGCTTGCACACACCCACACATAGATATATATGTAAATTGATACTGTGAGCGCTCTGGGCAGCCTCACCACATACTGTGCTCTCTGTGACTTAAACTCAAGTGAGACTTGCTCACGACATACAAAATATCCTGACAAGAATATATATAGCTAACTAAAGGGGAAATGGGAGGGAACTGTAAACACCTACTTCACCTATCCTAGGATGACAGTTGGGTTGTAGCTCCTGGTCCAGGCTCTCGCCTCGTTCATCCAGAAACACAAGCCCACGCCTTAGGATGTCGCGTCTCGCCGCTTCTGTACACAGCAGGTCCGTGCTTCTTTCCTACAGTACGTCGCTGGGTTGAAGTCGGTCTCCTGGCCGTCAACTTTCCTCCCAACTACGGCAGCCAGCCTACGTCTCGGCGGTCGTCGTACGTTTCCCAATTAGTCCTTGTCACTGTACTCCCAGAGTAACTGCCTCTCACCACTACGAAGTCACTGAAGTTATCAGCCGTCCCAGACGACACACGCACAGCACCCGACTTCAGAGCACTTGAAGCTCACAACACTGTCAATTCCCTCGTCGTCTAGATATATCGCTAGGTATTTGGGAAGACTTCTCGACGTGCTTGCATCCAACTGTTGACTCGTAGGGTTCCACGAAGGTGGGGTTACTGTCAAACTTGACAGGATCGTCGATCACACGTTCAACCTGGTTGACAAGGCTGTCAACCCGGTTCACTCACGGTGGGTGGCCCGGCCACTAAGCTGTCTCTTATACTGGTGAACTGCCAACGACGACACACGTCGATGCCCGGCCCACTTCTTGCAACGCACCTGTCCCTGAGCACTTGTTGCTCAATATTCTGTCAATTCCTTATCTGAGCCACTTCTGGGTTGCAGGAAGACCTCACAGAGTGCGTGCCAACAACTGGAGACGCTTAAATCCACCGGAGTTCGGTAAATCCGTCACTCTGACAGGATGACCGATCGCGCGTCCTACCTCTCGGACGTGTCGTGAAAGACTGATATCGCCTGGCGCCAACACGGGCGGACCCCCTATGCCTATGTGACGTCACTTTTCCCAAAGTTGGTTTTCATTGGCTCCCAGTGCCATGTCGCTGACGGTGACCAATCTGGCGCCACTGACGTCACACAGTTTTGGCGGGAGAACAGACTTGCCAGCGCCATATTGGCTCCCTAAAGGGCCTATCCCACAGGCCAAATGTTCTATTTTCGCAAATTTCTCGGCTCTTCGAGAATACTGTTCTCTCCCACATATGTTCAATTGATGCCTGCAATGTAGAGAACGCTCGGGAATAGTGGACATGACTCTTACAGCAGGCGTGGGAGAATTAGAAGGGGGGGAACACCGTCACATACCCCTCCCCTTAAAATAAGAGTCATGTCTGGTTAGTGCATGCGGGACAACGCATCTGCGACTACGTTGTCCTTTCCTTTGATGTGTTTTATATCCAGCCAGTACTCCTGCAGCAGTAGAGCCCACCTCGTTAGTCGTTGGTTGGAGTTCCTCATTTTGTGCAAAAAGGTTAGAGGGTTATGATCTGTGAACACAAGAACAGGTCTTGCCCCTCCTCCCACGTACACGTCAAAATGCTTTAGGGCCATAACCAGCGCCAAAGCTTCTTTTTCAACGGTACTATAGGCCCGCTGGTATTTCACAAACTTCTTAGAGTAGAATGCTACCGGCCTATGCACTTCACTCCTCTCTTGAGCCAACATGGCTCCTATTCCGACGTCGCTGGCATCCACGTACAGGATAAACTTGGCGGAGAAGTCTGGAGATATTAACACTGGAGCCTCTGTCAACAGTCTCTTGGTCTCCTCGAAAGACTCCTGACAAGCCTCTCCCCATCTCCATCGCACATTCTTGGATAGGAGCTCCGTCAAAGGATGTGCTACCGTGGAAAAATTTCTGCAAAACCCGCGATAGTATCCTATCATCCCGAGGTACCTTAACAATTCTTTGCGCGTCTTGGGCACGGGGTATTCTTTAATGGCCAGCACTTTATGATCTACCGGGGTTACTTCCCCTTGGCCGATCACGAACCAAGGTACTCAAGGCGAGCTTTCCCAAACTCGCTTTTTGCTAAGTTCACAGTCAAGTTTGCCTCCTCGAGCCTTCTGAACAACTCTCCGAGCCTTTCCAAGTGCGTTTTCCAATCATCGGCGTACACAACGATGTCGTCTATATATACTGTGCAGCCCTCGGCGCCCCTGAGCAACTCATTCATCATCCTTTGGAAACAGCTCCCGCTGTTTTTCATTCCAAAGGGTAACACCTTATACTGGTACAGCCCATCCGGAGTCACAAAGGCCGATATTTTCCTGGCTGCGGGAGTCAAGGAGATTTGATAGTATCCCTTGAGCAGATCGACCTTGGATACGTACCTCGCACTGCCCACCTGGTCAATGCAATCACTCACCCTTGGCATGGGGTGGGAATCGGCCACAGTGACGGAGTTCACCTTCCTGTAGTCCGTGCAAAAGCGGAATGTTCCATCGCTTTTCTTTACCAGCAGGCATGGAGAACTCCACTCACTGTTACTGGGCTCCGCGAGGTCGTTCTCAAGGAGATACTCCACCTCCTTCCTCATCAGCTCCCGCTTCTCCGGGCTTACCCTGTACGCGCTTTGCTTGACGGGCCTGGCGTCCCTCACTTCCACCTCGTGCGTTACACTACGGTGACGTCGGGGCACGTCGGTGAAGAGGGAGGTGTTCTCCATCAACAGGTTCGTCAGTTCCGCGCTCTGTTGCTCTTTCAGGTGTTGTAGCTTGTCCCTGATCTTAGACAAACTCTCTGAATTGGTGAGTCGGGTACCATCCGCCCTAGACCACTTCCCTTCCTCCTCTGGAAGCTCTTGGTCCACTTGTACACACAGGATCACCTTTTCCTGGGGCTCTCGAGTCGCCGTCCGGTCCAGATTGGCGGCTCCTCCTCCTTCAAGGAAGAAAGGTTTTAGGCGGTCGACATGGCACACCTGTTTCTTTCGGGGTTTATCCGGCTGTTGTGGTGGGGTAGTTGGAACTAGTCCCAGCTCAGCTCGCTTCAGCTCAATCTCCTTGTTCGCTTCAACCTCCTGCAGCTTCGTCCTAGCTTCTATCTCGCGCTCCTTCAGCTGTGCCTCTAGTTCTTCTCGTTGCTGCTGTGCCTCTCGTTCTTCTCGTTGCTGCTGTACTTCTCTTTCTTCCCTACGCAGCTGTGCTTCTCTTTCTGCTTCCTCGCGCCTCAGCTGTGCTTCTCTTTCTTCTCGGCGCAGCTGTGCTTCTCTCTCTGCTTCCTCGCGCCTCAGCTGTGCATCTCTTTCTTCTCTGCGCAGCTGTGCTTCCCTTTCTGCTTCCTCACGCTTCAGCTGTGCTTCTCTTTCTGCTTCTCCTCACGCTTCAGCTGTGCTTCTCTTCTGCTTCCTCACGCTTCAGCTGTGCTTCTTGTTCGCGCTCTTCCTTGCGCAGCTGTGCTTCTATCTGCATCTTCATTATTTCTAGCTTGATACTGCGCCTGCTGCCACTGGATCCCCGGCTGCTGCCACCGGTACTCAGGTTCTCTCCTCCACTGGCAGGTGTCTGTGGTCGCTCCTCTCCTAAGGCTTCATCACGTGCCTTGAGCTGTGCCATGATCTCAAGTCTCCTTTCTCCCACTTTGGAAGCTCTCAACTTGATCCCAAAGTGGTCGGCGATCGTCTGCAACTGTGCCTTGGTGCACTCCTCCAGAACCTGCTCGTCTCTCGTGTCTATAAACCTGGCTACTTTATCACCCTCCATCTTGTGACAATGAGTGAAAACCTAGGCCTGATATTTATACCACAATTACCACCTTGATCTTGTTCTGTATCCTGGCAAGGTCGCCAATGTCGGGGTTTCACGGTGTTCTCGTTACAGAAGGGTTAGAGCAACAATAGACTGGATCTCCTTTCCAGGTGGTTGCTCCAACAATAACCCTTACTCACCGTCGTTCGGCGGGTCTTCCCTCAATCCTCTAGGCTCCACTGCTGGCCTCGGAGAGTGTCCCAGTCGGTCTCACAACCGGCCTTTATTGTAAGATGAGTGGAGCACAGATCGTTCCCTCAATCTGTGGCCCTCCCGACACCGAACTCTTATACAGCCTTCAAGGTCGCCAACTGGTTTTTTAGATGTCCAGTAACATTGCAGTGGTCAGGTGTAATTGTGGCAAGAGCCAAATCTAGTAATATAGTATCAGGCAGGTCACTCTACTTTATATCATAACACGGTCACAAGATAAATGGAGGGGATGATATCAAACACCAAAGAGTTTTGGTATTTTACTTAAAAATCACGAGAAATATACATGCATCAATGTATCAGAATTAATATATGACGATTGCTCCATTCATAGCATAATATTCTAGAGCGCACCATATGTCAACATCGGCACGTGTCACCTGTCAGAAATGCCAGCTGACCGGGCCCTCGCGATCGTGGGAAAGACTAGTACTTTGTTTCTAATTGTCACGATCACCGTTTATTTAACTTTTTCCAAAACACTATTCAACGTTCACATGGCTTACTTATGACATCACTGGCCTCACGATCAACATCTATATTCACAATACTCTCACAGTGACTTTTCACTGTACCAAAAGATTACTCTATTCTTATAATATTACTGTGAATGCACTCACTTGATCACTGAACTTTTCTTTATATTTATACTTCCTCTCAAAGAGATATCACTGGCAATCACTTCATATATATATTATTCAGCACACAATCATGTCATATATAAATCAGTAATCGAACTTCAGGCATATATATATCAATAGATCATCGAGATCAACACACAGGCATTTATATCGATAGATTATGGAGATCAACACACGGGCACTTATATCAATAGATTATAGAGATCAATCCACAGGCATTTATATCAATAGGTTATAGAGATCAATCCACAGGCATTTATATCAATAGATTATAGAGATCAATCCACAGGCATTTATATCAATAGATTATAGAGATCAATCCACAATATCTGGTTACTACCAATATATATATAATCATAATATCACAGATCATAGTAAATAGTCACAGTAAATTCTCTGA